>JABUQX010046517.1:0-35000 GCA_015478945.1 Trachelipus rathkii
CATACATACTTTTTATTTAATTCAGAAGCTTACCACCAACACCATATACCATTAACACCTGCCATAGAGCTTCCTTATTAATCCTATCTTACGCCTTTTGCAAATCCATAAAACCTAAATACAATTCTTCTCCCTCAATTTGTCAATCACTTGTTTCAATGTAAAGATTTGATCCACACATCCTCTACCACTCCTAAACGCACCTTGTTCTTCACCAATCAGTCCTCTAGTCCTGCACTCTTTCCACCAAAATACCAGCATATATCTTATCTACAACACTCAATAAACTAATTCCCCTATAATTCCTACAGTTCCTCTTATCTCCCATACCATTATATAAGGGTACTATTACTGCTCTCCTCCAAACCCTCGGAACTATACCCTCCATAATCGTTTTCTTACACAACTTCCAAATCCAATCAATCACCATCTCACTTCCGTTCTTGATTCATTTCACCAGTAATTTCATCCATACCTACAGATTTACCATTCTTCAATTTTCTCACTCTATCCATTACTTCCTCCTTACTAATGACTAGATATGTACTGATACTCTATTTTTTTTTGGTGCCGATACCGATACTTTAATATAATAAATACACAGTAATAAGCTAGAACATTTGTGTACTGCTAGGCTATTCAGGATTGCAGTCCCTGTACAACCAATACTTAGTCATTTACAGTATTTCATATTTGGTTGTGCCCAAGTATATTTATTTTATAAATTAAAATAGTATCTTTAAGGAATAATAAATGCAAATATAATATTAATAACTTTTTTATGTTTGTGTTTATTAAAAAAATATTCCATTTCCATTTTCCAGTATGTATTAACAAAGTTTAGCTACTAGCTTTTATGTTTTAACATGATTACAATTTACATGAAGATTCTTTAACTAGCTATATAAATAATAAAAATAGTGAAAGAAGAAACCTTAGTTAATTAGCTGAAAAGAAAAAATAAAAAAGCTATTATTCAAATATGACATAATATTAATATACTCCTTTAAGATAAAGATAGATATCATTCAATACTCAAATTCAAAAATTCTCAAATTGTGATGCAAAAATATTAAGCTTTCATTAGTATCTGGTGAGAGCCTGTTCTTTTTTTTTGGTGTTTACATTCCCACCTACACTAAAAATGCGCTAGTTCTCGAGTGAAGAGGCAGGGGCCGATGATATTATGCAGCATTGTGTTAAAACCTTGACCATTTTCAATGCCACCACATGAAAGGATTCTCTTCTGTAGGCAGCATCTCCATGTTTTCGTAGAGCCTCATCTCCTCTTTCACAGATTGCAAATTTGAATTATCTTTGCTCCTTGATGACTGTCTCTCAGTTTTTTCGATGAGGTTCCTTGGTGTGATTCCTTTGAAGGTGAATGAGATGTCAATGCAATTTCGGACATGAACTTATCAAAGTCTAACATATCCAAACCTCTTCATCTACAGTAGGTTTGTTTGCTGAAAAGCCACCATCGTCACTATCAGTGCTGTTGCCAGGGGTTGCTGATAAGGCGGCTCCCACTTCTGTGAATTTTTTTTTTTTGTCACTCGAGCAAGCTCCTCGGTTATGCTATTTAAATTCATTCTAGAAGTGGTTCGCCGTCGGAGATACCATTCTTGTAGAGTTTCAGCTAGCTTAAGGAATTCTGTATTACAACCTTTTATATATTGAAACTAGATTTATTATTGAATCTAAAAGTTTCTCATAATTCTTCACCCAAAAAGTAAGAAGTATCGGCCATATTAGCCAATACCGATACCAAGAAAATTGGCCGATACCGATACTATCGGTACATCCCTAGTTCGGACCTATGTTCCCTTCCCAAGCCCAATCAAACCCACACACATTCACTATCACCTCTTCATTTCTGCCAATGATATACACTATTTTCCTCAAATCCTTTATATGCCTCGGGATTCCCCCTACATCTATATTGAATTTAGAATTTATTCTTGTTACCTTTCCTCTCATCCATCTCGTTGTACAATTATCTTGCCAAGGTCTTACCAAACTTCCCAATAATTCCCATCAAAATCCTTATCTTCTATTTTCATAGTTTTCTTCCATTTTATCGCCATAACCCGAATATCCTTCTGCTCCTCCTTCTCAATACCAAATCTTACTCCATCTCTCTTCAATTCGACGCCCCCAAGTGTTGAAATATAATATATAATCCCAAGATCATATCCACACCATTTATTAGCTTTTTACTCAACACTACTTCCTTTTCCCATTTTCACAGTTATTCTTCTTCCATCAAAAGCGGTTACTCGACTTATTTCCCTCTATTTCATTTGCAGCATTTTTTAAAGGTAAGCCTATTATTCTGTATCTATTTCCACTTCTTCCATTTAACCTTATTTTTATAATAAGTAATCCTTCGGAATTCCCTCTCAATGCTCCGACGAGTCCGCCTCCGAAGCTGCGAGCCCGTCATTCTTGATTCCCGTTTCCTTACATTCTAACGCAAAATGACCTATTTTGCCAAAATTCCAACATTGAAATTTTTTTTTTACAATATTACCTTAAATGTGGCCCTCCGCATGAGAAACATTTAATCGGAGCTCTTGAATATTTTTGAAAGATTCTCGCTCACCCTTCGCCTTTAGCTGCAGCAATAAAAGTCTAATTCTCTACTGTTAGAAATGCTCGCGCCTTTGATATTATTTTCCCAAATTCTAAATCTTCTATTTTAGGCATTGCTCGCAACTCTTTTCCAACTAACGTCGGCATCCCGTAAACAAATGCTCTTCGTAACTCCATTTCATCCTTTACTTCCGCTATTGAGGCTAACCTTCTCAGCTCGGTTATGAATACATCGACTGGCTTTCCTTACCATTTTATTTATTGCAAAACTCACTATACACGCCAAATGCGTTCATGCCAAAGGCCTCCCTCAAGCAAGCCATGATGCTGTTCGAATTTTTCTGATCTACTTCTTCCATTTGAAGGAAAACTGCCAGAGCATTCCCTTCTAAAAACAGCGCAATGAACGCTGCTTCGTTCTTCACATTGTTAATCCTTGCAACCATGGACACCTTTGTTAACCAAGCCTCTATGAATGTCTTCACTACCATCATAAAACTTCACCATTTCAGAGAGCTTTGTCCCTTTCGATCTATCCATTCTCTTCTTCGTTCTTCTTGTCGGGATAGCTTGTAGTTAAAACACGTCCGCACAGTTTCAAGTTTTAATCAAGGCAAAAATAAATTACAAATATTGAATAATTTAACATGACATAAAAATTTATTATTTATTTGTGGCGCTCCTTATCTATTCAGATCTATATTCCTAATACATGTATTAGGAATATAGATCTGAATAGATAAGGAGCACCACGAATAAATAATAAATTCTTATGTCATGTTAAATTATTCAATATTTATGTAATTCCTTTTCAACTTGATTAAAATTTGAAACCGTGCGGACGTATTTTAACTACATTAACCAACACCGATACCAAAAAAATGGCCAATACTGCTGATACCGATACTATCGGCAAATCCCTACTAATGACCGCATTCCCAAAATACCTAATCCTTCTTGCCCCTTCAAACCCACACACATTCACTATCACCTCTTCATTACTCTCACTGCAATACAGCTTTTCGAAGTGTTCCTTATACACTACCCTCACATCCATTTCATCAGTTACGAAAACACCATCCCAATTCAATATTCTAAGCATATTCCCTTTATTCTCATTCTTACACTTCCGCGCTTTTTTTTCAGAAGAGCTTCCTATTCCCTTTTAAGTCCCCATTCATCCTCCTTTCAAACTGTTCATTTATCTTTTTTTTCCTCCTATGTATGCACCTTTTAGTATTTCTTTTTTCCTCCTTATATAATTCCAAACATCTTTCCTTTGAAACTTCCTCATTGGCTTTTAGGTGCATTTAATATATTTATATATATAACTATAATATATTATTATATATATATATATATTATATAGTATATAACTACTTTATTATATATATATATAATATATATATATATATAATAATAAATATATATTATATATAGTATATATTAACTTAAATGTGGGCACCTCGCTCATTTAAGGGTAGTCCGCTAAGCGCACCTCCGCACCTTGAGGGAAACATAAGTCGCATATAGCGCTCCTCCTGCACTTACTTCAGCACATTCAATATCTCGCTATCGCAAGTCGACGTCCCACGTCTCCCGCTTAATTAATGTGCGACTTCCCACAAACGATTTTAATATTAAATACTAAAGAGATAGTATATTTCCTTACAAAAAAATTATTGTATAATATTAAAAAGGAA
This sequence comes from Trachelipus rathkii, assembly GCA_015478945.1. Taxonomy (NCBI): domain Eukaryota; kingdom Metazoa; phylum Arthropoda; class Malacostraca; order Isopoda; family Trachelipodidae; genus Trachelipus; species Trachelipus rathkii. The sequence continues at coordinate 4,299 of JABUQX010046517.1, forward strand.
AAATGAAAATTGAAAGAATATTTACAAAATCTCAAGATTTTTCCACCATTTCCTCCTCAATGTCGTCTTCAAAGGACCAGAGATCCATATTACCTTTCCAAAAGATTAGGTGCTCAAAATTTAAAGCAGTTAAGGCTGACCTATTTGCCCTCAAAATATCCCCACCAAGTAAGATAAATAGTTTCGCTCTAAGCCACAGGAAACATAATTGGGTTTCGTGCTTGTAATTTTAAACATTAGTCAACAAATTTCTTTTTTTCTGAAAGGGAAAATGTCCTTGGTGAGAGGAGTGCTGAGTGTTAGTTTGATCACTTCCACAGTCCATGTGCCTAGATCTGTTGCTAAGAGGGTCCATCAATCTAAATCACATTCTGCCTCCTTTCTGAAATATTTGACCACCCTGTCCACCCATAAGAAGGTTTATTTTGTCCAAGACTTTTTAGACTCCATGAAAGCCTCGACTCTTGTAGAGTCGATGCTAATGCTACGTATCAGCTCGGTACTATTATATATATATAGTATATATATAGTATATATATATATAGTATATATAGTATATATAAGTATATATATATATAATATTATATATATACCGTAAAATGGGGGAAAACCGGTCAAGGAGGGAAAAACCGGTCAGTTTTAATATGAATTGTTAATATTTTTTCTAAATTAAAAAATTTTTCAATTAGAGAAGGGTTTTTAAGTGGCAAATAGATTATATTTTAAAACCTAATAAATTTAAGTAAATATATTACACCTACTAGTACAAGAATTTTAACAAACAAAATGGTTTGTGAAGTTTGGAAATTTTTTTTTTTTTTTTTTTGCCAAAAATTCTAAAGACCTCGTGAATCTCGTAGAATTAAGATATCAGAATTTTTTGAGTTAGATGCATATTGGGGAAGTCTATTTTTAAACATTTTCAATGTAAAAATTTAAATATTAAGCTTATTTTAAAGTTTATTAAGTTTTTTCAATTTCGGGGGAAAACCGGTCGCTCGGACAAACCGGTCAGTAATAAGCTTGTAAAAAAAGTGTCCGATTTTTTTTTAGTTTTCAATAATATTTTTGTTCTAATTTTTATGTATTGGTAGACTATAAGACATTTGCTTTAATGTTTTCTATACCTCTCTTTCTTCTACCTAGTGTAGTTTTTTGATCAACAAGTTCACGTGAAATGTGCGTAAACATACTCTATAAAAAAAAAAAAAAAAAAAAAAAAAGGCTATTTTCGTTGAAAAAGTGCAAATACTATTATAAAGTTATTAAAATTGAATTGTCATAATTTAAAATTATAATATTGTGAAAAAATTTTCGGCAAAAAGTTCCCGTGAAATGTGCGTACATAGGCCTATCGTAAATATAAAGTCCAATTTTGTTTAAAAAGTTCAATTGTTATCAACATCATTTCAAATCTCGTTAAGAATTATTGTCATAATTAATTTTTTCATTTTCAAAGCTTTGTCTAGCTTCATCATCTTAAAAATAAAATTTCAAAATTGTTTTAAAAAATCAACGTTTGCAAAATGGGTTAATAAAAATAACTTAGACTTGTGTTTTTTCTATCCAAATTAATTCTATAATATTATTAACTCTATTTAGACATTTTAAATTATAATTATAATTAGTTTGGACAAGCAGAAAAAGAAATAATAATTTAATGACCCGCTTTTCCCGACGCCCTTGACCGGTTTTTCCCGAATTCATTTTTTTTGAAAATGGAATTTTTCAAAATTTTTTAAAAATATTCATTTCGAGATTTTTTTATTATTTTCATTATTCTAAACCATTAGGAAACTCTAACTGTGAGAAAAAAACTATTAAGTATAGATAAAACTTAAAATTTCGATTCTTTCATGATTCATTAAAAAAAAAAAACGGCGATTTTTGACCGGTTTTCCCCCCAATTTTACGGTATAATATATATACTATATATATATATAAATATATATATATATATATATTAATCGTATTCTGTGTAAAACCTCAAATATATATATATATATAAAATAAATAAATACTAATAGTATATATATATTCTATATATATATATATAAATATATATATTATATATATTATATATATAATATATTATATATATATAACAGATATAATATATATATATATAATATATATTATTATATATATATATATATATATATATATATATTTGGGTTAACACAGAATTTATTAAGAATTTCTAGAGTATTATATTAATAATGTGATCTAAATGTATTAATAGAATTGGGAAAAAAGGGGGTTTTAAAAAAAAAATAGCCAATAGTCTTTAAAATCAATTTAAATGTATTTATAATATATATGGTACCTTTAAGGCAAATATATATATTTTTGGAAATTTTTATTATTAAAAAACAATAAGTCTAAGACTAAAAGTATAATTAGTTATAAACTTAGAATAAAAATATATTTCTTATTATAACCAATGCTAATAAGTAAATAAGTAAACTTATATTTTCCTTTTTTTAAAAGGTGCGGAACAAAAGAGCGGAAAACTTTTTTTTTGATCTCCGCACTGCAAGTCGCTAATTTCCTGACGCCACTCCGCACCTCCGCTAGTCCGCACCTATCCTTGTTAGTCCGCTCGGAGCGGACTAGCGGACTAGCGCACTAGCGGATCGTGCCCACCTCTGGATATATATATATATATATATATACGACATCTGTCTGAATTATTCACTGGGATGGATTTTTTAAAAAACTATTTTTATCTCAAACCATTTTTAATTTTTACTACACTCTGTTAATCAATCAATATTCTCCTTCTTAAGTTTTTTCCGAGCTTTTCGTGAGTCCTCTCCCCCTCTTTCGGGGAACTATGCAAAAGAGGAAGTGAGATACATATCAAACGATGTTTATGGTTTTCTGTGTGATGGTTGGTTTCTAATTGTCCAAAGTTTCGATTCGTTCCATTTTCTTTATTAGTTGTCTCTCTGCATGAGTGGGATAATTTTAGGATTTCATTAACTGTGTTGTCGATACTACTGTAGTTTCCTTTACTCTATTGAAATTTTTGTAAGTTTTTATTAATTAATGTTTCATATAGTTTTCTGAATTTATGATGCTAATTGAATTTTTTGTATTACCTGGCTATTTTTTAGTGTCTATCGGATGACCTTCTTTTAATTGGTGCACTATAAGAGGAGAACTTCTGTTGAAGAGTCAGGATGTCGTATTTAATTTTGATCTTTCTTCGGTGACGTCTATGATTACCAATATATTTATAATTAAGGTTTTGCAGAGGATTAAGTATATTTGCTTGCCTTAACTAATTATTATCTAATTTTTTGGTTTTAATAGAAGTAGTGTCAGTATTGTATTTAGTTACTATATTGAGGTTACTATTTTTTATGGTTATATCTGTGTTTAAGACTAATATTTTTATGAATTATTAAATGTGTTTATTAATTACGTTGTTTATTTTCCTTGTTGATGAATATTTTTTGGCCTTATTTAGACTTTGAATGAACATTTTTATTGATAGATTTAAATTGGTAAAAGTTTCCTTTTAGTAATTATTTCAAGCCTCACTGATTATCGCATAACAATATTTGATAAGCACGTAAAGCCAAAGTTATGATATTCCTTTTTTAATATGCAAACTATGATTGGAAAACCAATGTATATATTTAGGGTTATGAGTTGGTTTTCGAAATATTGAAAATGTAAGGTCAACAGAAGTTCTCCTCTTATAGTGCACCAATTAAAAGAAGGCCATCCGATAGACACTAAAAATAGCCAGGTAATACAAAAAATCAATAACCATAATTCAGAAAACTATATGAATCATACTTAATAAAAATACAAAAATTTCAATAGAGATAAAGGTAACTACAGTATCGACAACACAGTTAATGAAATCCTAAAATTATCCCACTCATGCAGACAACTAATAAAGAAAATGGAACGAATCGAAATTTTGGACAATCAGAACCAACCATCACAGAACCAGTAACATTGTTCGAATATGTATCTCATTCTCTTTTGAAGTTCCCCGAAAGAGGTGGGGAGAGGACTCCACAAAAGCTCGGAAACTTAAGAAGGAGAATATTGATTGATTAATAAAGTGTAGTAGAAAATTAAAAATGTTTTAACCAAATAGTTTTTTAAAAATCCATCCCAGTGAATAAATTAGGGGATTGCGTAAATAAATATATATTAACGTGCGAAAAATAAAATTAGCACTAAATCTTTTATAATATATATCTATGTTACTTATAAACCTCTCTCATGATCGTCTTGCTGTATAGTATAGCTAGTATTAATTGACTTTATGGGTATAGTGTACCGTAATAGTATATACTCATGAAGTGTAATGTACGCGTGAGTATCATATATATTATAATATATATACTACTTATATATTTATATCGATATATATATATATTATTAATACTTACTCGATCATGTAGTCGTCTGGATAGGCGGATAATGTGAGACTGTCAGTGAGTATGTGATTGTTGTATATATATATTTATTATATATATATATATAATTATATATATATATATATATATATATAATATATATATATATAGTATTATTTTTATTATTATATAATAATTATAAGAAGATATGATGATATTTATATATATACATATATATTAGTAATAGTTGTATTCTGAAAATGTCTATCTATATTTGTTATGTGATTATAGTTCGCCAACTGTCTCTGTCATGGATAAGGTCAGAGAGTATGCAATTCGGAGCGCTCAGTTGAGATCTGCGGAGGGACCAGCATTTATTGTTCTTGCTTCTGAGGCCCAAGAACTCTGGATCTAGAGCACTTTAGAAAAACGGTTCTCGGGTCATGTGTCTGAGATGCCAAGTTCTTTGTGAAGTATTACGAGTACATCAATATGCAGTCAAGTGGTATGACTTGGTTATTTGACCCTTTCAATGGAACTAGCATCTTCTTCCATTAACCTCGAAAATCGTTTTCTTCTGAGAGCTCTTCAGAAGATCGTGCCTCTAGGCCAGTAAGATGTCCAATGCTGGTCCAGGAGTACTGCATAGCCATAAAAGTAAAGGACCTGAATGGGTTGTAGCCTATCTGGCCCTGAACTAATGCGAAGAAAGAAAGTCGTTCATATGGTCCTAAGAGCTTGTCGGCGAAGTAAATCCATTCTTCTATATTAGACATTTACAAGACGTGCCACCAATACTAGAGTAGAATTTTAACTAAGGTGTGCTCATGGTCTGTACTAGTTAAACTTCAAAATTATTAAAAAATGGTCGAAAGTAACGTAATTTTTGAAACATATTTTGGCTGCCTCCTCAAATGAAACTTAATTGTGTTAAATTAATCAATTGTAACATATTTGAGCCGTATCTGAAAAACTTGCATGTGAAGTTTCTTCTTGTTGCTGCCTGCCTCTTCATCTTATATATAAAATATTAATTTTTCTTTGAATTAAAGAATTTCGATTAAAATTTTAAAATTCATACAAGAAGCACAAATATTTTCTTAAATTTTTATATTTTATTTTATCTTTCCCAGTGGATTTCTAGCCTCGATACTTGTCTTCAGCTCTCTAGGAAAACCTCTTCTGAACTTTTCTTCACTATTCTCTATATTCCTCTGCGATTCTTGTCTTTCTTCTCTTCCCTGCTGTTGTCAACGCACGTCAATCTTCAACGACAGTCAGAATCATATATATATATATATTATATATATATATATATATCATATATATTATATATATATATATATTATATATATATATTATATTATATTATATATGATATTATATAAATATATATATTATATATATATAAGATATATATATATATATATAATATATATTATAATATATACTATATATATATATAGTATTATACTTATATATATATATATATATATATATATTATATATATATATATATAGTAGTATATTAATATTATTATATATATATATATATATATATATATGTATATACGTAATCATATATTATATATTATATATATATATATATATTATATATAGTATATATGTATATACTATATATATTCATTTATATATATATATAGTTATATTATATAGTGTATGTAGATATTATATCAGATATATATATTCCTCAATCCACCTTTTTTGGACGGGGTTTGTGGCTGAGGTTTTAAGCGTCAGCTAGGCCTTGCAAAAATTAATTGAAAAGGGGGTGCAATCTCGAATCTGCAGTTTTTATTGTGTGTACAATACAGTACGTGCCTAAAGAACAAATAAAGAAAAAAAATTAACAAAAAGGAAAAAAAATTAGTTTACAAGACATAATATATATATAGTATTATTATAATATGCGTATATATATATATGCTGTATAATATATGAGTACTATAATTTTATATAATATAGAGCTCGACAGTATATAGTATATAATATATATATATAATAGTATTTATATTATATATATATATATATATAATATATAATAGTATAATAACGTATGATATCGGGCGATATTCTATAAGGTTATATATATATATATAATATATATATAGTAGTAATATATATATATAAATTATATATATATATATTATAATATATAATATATAATATATATATATATATATAATATGTTGCCCTGAACAGAGAAAGCAGTTTTATTTTTTACTCGCGTATTCGCTCAACTCAGGCTGAAACTCTTACAATATCGAGAATTGAAATATAAAGTGTGATAGAACTCAAAAAACTATTATTCCTCTCCAACATCAACGTATGATAGTAAAATCTTAACAGAATTGCAGCACGGACAAAAGATTTAAAAAATAAAAAAAAAGGATGATATTTAAAGTATATGAAATCAACAGAAATCAAATTAAATAACTAATTACTCTCTCTAACACCGGAATATAAAAGTTAAGTCCAAAAAATTTCCTCTTCATTAATAATTTTTTTTGTTTTTTTTTTTTTTTTTTTTTTTAGGTTAATAATTTAGGAATGAAAACTAATTACTCTCTCTATCACTGGAATATTAAAGTAAAGTCCAAAAAATTTCCTCTTCATTAACCAAGTTTTTTTTTTTTTTTTTTTTTTTTTTTTTTAGAAAATAATTTAGAAATGAACTTTAATAGAAAATCTCAAATAAAAAAAATTACAGTATTGAAAAATTTTCCTAAAAAAAAATTAACATTCATCATTCAGAACTTTGAGAAAAAAAAAATATTTCAACCCTGATCATAATATAAACTTCAAATCTCTCGCCTAGAAATTTTATTAGCAGGTTTATTCAACGTTTAAGACTTTCTAATCTGCTGATGTTAATAATAATTTCTATACAGGATATTTTAGGCAAGGCAAAACCAACATTACAGAAATTTTAAACTTTAAATTTTTCTTTCTTACTAAAACATAGATTTTCCCAGATTCATTTTCTGAACCAGAAATTTTACGCACACCAAACAAATTCATAAACTGGGAGAATTACCGTTATTTATTAAGGGTACTGAGTTTTATTATGTTTTACCATAACAAAGGAAATTTGCTTTCTAAAAAAAAAAATAAATAAATGCTTTACTGTAATAATGGAAACAAAAAATTTTTTTTTTTTACAGAAAATCTGATAGCCATTAGAAAAAAAAACTCAAAAAGGAACCAACAACATTTTCATCTTTAGGACAAGGAAGGGACTACTTACATTACAAGTTCTATGTTTTAATTAAAGTGAAGGATGTGGTAAATAACACAATGTATTTAAGGAGGAAAAAATTTTTTGATAGGGGCAGGACGACAAGAGGTTGATCAGTCTGAAATAGACTCTTTCATAAGGTCTATTTAGAAGCGTGCAGAAAAACACTATATAACAACAAGACAAAAATAAAAACAAAAATCATCTAACAAAGTCAAAAGGTTCCCTTTAGGAATAGAACCAAATATGAGTCTAAGTATTTCGGCTAACATGCCTCGATCCTAAAAAAAATATTCATGCACTTCTAAAAAAAAATTGGCCATATAGCATGGGCAACAATGTGGTTTCCACCCAAAATCAGTGCATTTGGTAATGTCTATTTTGAGCGTCAAAAGAAAAATATATAATAAAAAGGATCACTAGAAAATTTAAAATAAATATATATAATAAAATAAAAATAAAATAAAATAAATATATATAACCTATCAAGTTATTATGTACGCTTCATCCACAAAAGAGCTACTTTCTCTTTTCTTTTCGTTTTCCTTTTTAAAGATATTTAAAAGATTTAGAAAAAAAGTGCCTCCAATACTATTTCTGTTTTTCCCCCCAAAAATAAAATTCGTTCACGGTATCCCTATCAAAATTTTCCTTAATATGTTATTGGTATGGTAAGGTTATTAGAGACCTAATATATCGCTGGTATGGGGATGCAATAAAAATAAATTACCAAAAGGATTTTTTTGATATAAATTATATTTATTATTGATTCTTACTAAGTTTCCAGGAACTATTCTGTGTGTGAACTGAATTAATCTACTAAAACAAAGAAGAAAAAAAAGATAAGAAAAACATCGAAATATGTACCAGAGAACTCAAAGACGCACTGAATTGTTTTCACATGCTATGTAAACCATTTCTAAATAAGAATGATTTTTCGATCCAAGTGCCTGGTTGAACAAGCTAGAGATCGGGAGAAGGGGGGAAATGGGGGATTAGTATACTGGGAAGATAATGATGGAAGCTCCAATGTGTCATCGAGAAAATCAATGTATGTTTATTTTTCATCTACTTAGTTTATTTCACATTCTATCTCGATGCTCGCTTACCGCTATAACTGTCTTTACTCCCATTACTTACAGTGAGATTGACTTATATCTTTGATTATGCAAGAAGCATAACAAATACAAAAAAGAAAAGAAAGTAAAAAGAAAAACAAAGAGAAAAAGCTGATGAAAGTCAACAAAATATTTGGACCAGAGAAAATTGAGAGAATAAAGAAAAAAAAATATATGAAGCAAATAATAATTTTATATTACTAAATATAATGAAAGGGTAGTCATGTGTTGAAACTATTATTTGCAAGAATTAATTAATCGTAACTAAACTATAGATAATCATACGAACATACATAAATATCGATATAATAAATAATATATATAGAGTAATATTATATAAAACTGAGAATAATAAATTCTTTATAGTATAGCACAGACGATAGTAACTATCATAATACATATTATATTTATCAAAATAAAAATATGTAATATAACATTTACATATTAATTATTTACAACATATATAATTAAAAGTGCTAAATTTTATACATATTAGACTAAAAAACTATCCTAACAAGCTCAATCAAAACTTTTATCAGTAGTACACACATAATGTTATTATCCTGATATCCATTTGCGAAAGGTGAATACTTTCTATGAGCCAATTTCAAAAGAGAATTCGGTCTCAAAGTGGTCTCGAAGTTCTACACCGGCACTTTTACCGATACTTTATACAGCAGTATGAGGTCTTCAACTGATTAAGAGCCCTATGCCCACAAATAGTATCCCACAAACACTTAAAGGCAGAACCTGTGTAAAGGGTAACCTGAGCAGTGGTTGAACAGAATATCTAACCTATTCATACTTTTTACCAAACATATCTCTAACATATTAAACGTTAATTTATACCATTGACACAGTAAGTATGTTTAACTCAAGAAACTAGTCAGTTAGTCGAATAACGTCTTGTTTACATTTGAAACGACAGCATGGAGGCGTTCATAGGAAAGAATTTCATGAGACCTTATGAACATATGGAAGCCAAATTTCCAACGAACATCACATAAAATTAGGTACTTAACATTAAAACATCGCCAAACCTGAACATTAAAGTGAGTACGGAGAAGTAAAGGTGAAGACAAGCGACAATGACCTAAACACACCATACGACAATATTTGAAACTCACTGTAGGTGAACCAATGTACAAATGGTCAAGACTTCCTTCGTCGGCAGAAGACAGTGCCGCACAGGGATGCAGGTCAGATAATTGATGAATACCAACCACATCGCTGACCCAAAACGTAACCTAGTTCAGCACCTTGTGTATCAAGGACATATCCTCCTATATATTAAGGTTAGGTCAATTGGTTTAAATTATTTTCTAGGCCGATCTGAACATCGTTAATGGTGATACCCAAAAATGAGCATAGTGTAGATCAATGAGCTTCGATAAAACCGCTTGTTGGTGATGGTGACGTAGTACGATTTAGCATATGGAGCAGAGAAAGGGAATGTTGCTCAATTGTGCACAGAGTTTTCCCTTTCGGAGCTAAAACCAAGAGAGTGTGCATTTTTAAAACCGAATTACGTAAATGCATTTTCTTTGAATAAATTAATGAATAAGCAACACGAGACGAACGACTACCACGTGTTAAGGAAGTTAAAGAGACTAAACCATTGAATAACCCCAGGAGCCCGCAGGAAGCTTAATATTACCTATTAATACATAATACAAATAACGTATAATTACCCCAAAAATCATAAACATAAAAATAACAAAATTTTATTAAAACTGAAATAAATCCCCTGACAATATAGCACTAAAAGAAAATTGAATGATCCTTATGATATTTATGGAATCTATCCAACGACAGGTTAAACTCATTATTATTTCTTATGATGTAATCAATCATTTTAAATCTATTTTTACTCAACACAACGACCTCATTAATATATTAAAATATCTTAAGTTAATACAATAACTTTATCGATAAAAGGCACTCCCAACACCATTATTGTGCTCCTATTTCAGGAAGGGCCCGCACTCATACCAACCCACCCCACTTCGTGAACCGCAGGTCCCCACACAAATACGTGGAATCTGTTATGCGAAAGACAGCCTTGAGTTAGCAGTGTATTAATCAATCGTTGAACCCAAAAGCTTATTGACACTGGGCCAGGCCTGCGAATACCGCCGTAAAACAAATTAAACCCTTAAATATACAAAATCCAGCTTAATAGATATTAATAGCAGAGTGAGGCTTAACACACACTCACACACTAACACACATACACTGTTACCTACCTGTATCAGTGTTTTACTATAAAGATATTATTGTCCATCGTAAACTCTAAACTCATACCAACACGATTATAAAATAACGAAAAAGATATATAAACAACAATAACTCACCAATACTCTGATAAGCACACTTAAAATAAAAGAGGGTATACCTTTATTATTGTAAAGCATTTTAAGGTGATCTATCACTCAGCAAGCCACAATGAAATATGATAACTCGAGGATTACTTTGACTTAGTTAATAATAAGGCCAGAATTGATGGCATTTGTATTGTCCATACAGTGAGTCTTACACTACAGAGCTCAAGAAGTTGGTTTAAGAGAATATAAGAATTGTTGATAAGCAAAACCTTCTATAAAGAGAACGGCTGATTATAATAGAGATGTGAAATTATAGACTGGAATTTTTAATTTATCTCGCCTTTAACAGCCAACTCTCATCATATACTACACACCTATATAACTGTACTATGTGATTACATTCATAATACCCCTATTAGTTATCATGCTAAAGTGCATTACAGCACAATCCACACAACTTTTATACTCGACAATGATCTTAAAAATCGTAACTAAATTCATTATTCAATATGATCATGTAATCGTTCTAGGATATAAGAGAAATTTTGTGTCAGTTATTATGTATGATTATGTATTATTACAAAAAACTAAATTTGATTAATGTTGGAACAATATATCAGAATGTTGTGGTTCTATAATATGTTATATTGTAGACAGAATGAATCACAATTTGAATCTTCTTAGTGAACAATAGTAATATTACAGTGAAATATATGATATAGAATGATAAGAAGAGAGAAGAATACAATTTAATCTATTTACATTTTTTACAATAGTGAATATCAATTTTAGATGAATAGTTAAGTGGACTCAAACACTTAAGTACTAGGTTATTAATATGCGTATAACTTTATATTTAAATACTAAAGAATCTTTAGTGTTAAAAATAAATTTAGAGACAAAGTTCAAAAGTTTGAACTTCTATTCGCAATTAGCGACATCAAAAGTTAGGATATGCTAATTCGTATGTGACGAATGGTTTAGAGCTAGCTCTTCCTTCGTGAGGGCGAAAGTGTATCTCGCATTGGTCTAATGTTTAGTGGCCTCTATCTTTCGTACCATAGGCGGATCGCTGCTTAGGGTTGTTAGCGCTTTGTCGATCTAGGTGGATTGTACATCATCTTTCACTGTTAATGTTCAGATGACTGTTATGTTGTTTTTGCGTTCCTTAATTAATGTGTCGGAGAACATCTGTGAGGATAAGTGTGGTAATAATTGCTTTAGTGATCCATATCCACAATCCACATGCATTCATTTTCAAGATATAATATTAACAATGAAAAATGACCTTACAATAGTATAAGGTAATTTTACTTTCAAATAAATATTACTTAATAGTTCTTTGCAAAGAAGAGTCAAACCTGCTAATCTTGTGTCATTTTACGACTACCCTATCACAATGTCGAGAAAAATTAACTTGATAACTTTGAAAAGCTATAAGCTAGTTAGTACTTACTTAATAATCATTCTTTATAAGAGTAAAATACTAATATACTTTGATTATTTATCACTAGTTTATATTTCACCTTAATTATATATTATGTACACTTATATGTAATATGAGCTTTAAGAATATTCTGATATCGCTCACGATTAACAAAATTTTCTATATATCTATTGCCTAATAAATAATCATGTCATGCTTGCTATTAATATGTATTAATAACCTAAATAGTTATGAGTTGGTTTAAGCTACATATGCGTCCTGATATCCTAAATAGTTAAATCTCTATAATCAACTGTCATGCTTGTTATTAATATTGATTTCATTAGGACTGGATGATTGTTTTGTGTGGTGTTGATTTGAACCTCGAAGAGCGAGAATTATCACACGTGGAAAACTTGATGAGTAGATATACATACCGCAAGCACCCGTCGAGTGAATTTTCTTCGTATAGTTACATGATTCTTCTTATTGGATAATGAAATGTTCGAAAAGACCAAGATTCTAACATTCATGATTCAACATGATTATTTCAAACAAATGATATATATATATACAAGAATATTATAATTATCAACAAGTAAATAGTTAATATATTACGCATACTATTGATCCAGGACGACTAATTGGGAATGTTCTGTATGGTTTGATATCTTCACAGAGGGCTTGTTCAGTCATTCCTAAGCGATGTATCATGTTATAATTTAATCAAAACCAGGAATATCGGAACTTACGCTCACATTCTCTTCTAGTTTCCTGCCCAGGAGAGGATAAAATATAATAAAGAGAATTATAGACAATCACCACATATGACAAATAATCACAATAGAAAGATCATTTAACCACTACTCATTGATCATAGGTGTGTTAGAGATATATTAAAATAAGTATTCTAGAAAGGAGATGCGATAATTCCACACAACAAAAAAGACCTAAAAGAACTTTATCTTTAGTGTCTGTTCTATTACTCTGTTAGTATACAATGCATTTTAGGTAAATAATCTATTTCGACAACATTATTGTATTATAGATATCAGTATAAATATTCAAGACCAATATCCAAATAAATAATATCACTAGAACTAGTTCATAGCAGTTTGGAGTATGCTATAAACGTGGTATAAGTTTTATTCCCATTTACTGTAAAAAGAGCTTTTGTATTAGATTTTATTAATGTTACAACGACTGTTGAAATCTAATTAAGTATATAAATTAAACTGTGTCAGATTGGTGACATAAATTACTTATATTCGCCGTGGCGCACGCAACGACTTATAATATTTCTTGTGTAAGACACTTATTACTATCTGCTTGGTATTGAGTGATACACAAAAGGAACATCAGTGGAACTTTAGTAAATCGTTAACCAGAATTCAGTAGTAAGTTTTAGAGATGCGCGTGTGTCTTTGAAACTATTATTTCTTAACGTTCATTTACCCTATGTATTATTATTGTTGATAACCCTTATAAAACTTTCAAAGGCTAGCAGTATACTTCACCGACTTTCAATTGTGTAGTGAGATTAGGACCTCCGAATTTGTCCGAGCATCGAAATAGAACGTTAAACATCTGGTATACCAATAGGTGCCAGTGTGTTATTGGAGATAGTATATATACGGACATTATTAATGAGAACAGTATAGAAAATATGATTCTAGTGAGTATGTCTATTAAACACAACATAAACATAAAAGATTATAGTGATATCTACGATTTCAAACCATGGACTAATTCTCCATAGGGAATTCTAAAAAGTTGCAGTTTCATCAGAAAACATCATTTAGCCTTATTACGGGAATTTGGAACCAAAATTCAACTCAAATAGCTCATTCTCGAGTAATTCACACGTTTAAGATTAACTATCTCTATTAATATTAAAACAGTTATTTTGTGTTATACTTGTATGCGCCTAAACGTTTTGGAGTTTAAATAATAGATGGCTTTCAGACCTACTCCAACTAACCTTAGGTACGACGACCATTTAACGATCCAAAACTTTCCTCCTATACGCTGGTTTAAGTGTTCCTGTTAAACATTTTCTAATATTGTGAGGAGGAAATATAGACATTCTTAGAGTATTGTGTAGAGTAATAATTATCATTGATGATCTCACAGTCCTATCTGATTAAAATCATCACCAAGGTATGGTAAAATTAGCTAACTAATCAGTTAAAGTGATTAATATTAATGATGTGCTAATTAATATTGTGGTTAATTATTGATAAGATTAACGTAATATTTGTAGAATAAGTACATCGGTTTTAATCAATACCATTATATTTAGACCTGACGTTGGGAGGGGATCTGGAATACCCTAGTAATAACCACGCTATGTGGTGGGTACAAGTGTTGATTATAAAATTTAATTATCTTGATCATTATTTCATCTATAGATAGATTTATATTACCTCCTAACATTAATAACAAGTCTTTCTTCCAACAACTTATCAATTTAAAACTTTAACCATATCCGTAATGATAAACTATAAGAAATCTAATGTACAAAGACAAATGCCCCTAACCACAACTGCCCCACACAAAATACAATTAAGTACTTAACCCATTAAAAACAAAGTTCCCCACACTACAACCCCAGTGCTACAGCATAAACCTCGCAAATACACAATACCGATATGGTATTGGCCATTAACCCCACACGGTCATACCCCCTACTCTAAAACCTTTCTTATTTCTCCAATAGGACACTATTCATTCCATCTACTCTAATGATCATATAACAGTGTTATTAATATCCTACTCGCTTCACTCGGAACACACAGTAAACGATCTTTAACTAAAATTAAATTCCTCCCTATAATGGCAAACCTTGATATTCATCAGACGAAGTGATACCTTCTGAACATAAATAAAGTTTCTTTCAACCACATTCAATCGTATATAAACACCTAATACATAGTGTCTTTATGGGGAATGGATTTTTGATATCTCTTAGAAAACTAAAACCTTTTTTTTTAGAACAAACAATAAACCAATCATAATTGATATAGAATACTACTAAGAGAAATAGAATATGAATCAAACTAAATGTTAAATTGTTAACGGCATAAGAAAACAATGTTAATCAATCCAAGAAAGGAAAACACTCAACATCATAATCACGCCACCTATAAAAACAAACAATCTTCACCGACACACATGAACCCAGTAAGCACGTGCCCCTGATATTAAACATACCCTGACCCCGCACCCAACCCCCCCCTCCACACCCCAACTGTTTTTTAAAGGACCGATACATCTCACAGATAATGAGCCTCCAGAGTTGTCCATGGGTAGATTCTTATATCCTGCGGAAGGGAACTTAATCATGTTCGGGTGCGAATTTATATATTGTGGGGGCTAAATAAAATGTGTATTCTCTAAACACAAACAATAGTTTTCATACAGGCATTTGTATATTTTAATACCTTACCAATGCCCGTACCCACACCCTTCTACTTAGAGAAGAGACGAATATCCAAACTTACTGAACGCAGATATGCGAGTACAATGAATCTTCCGCTTTTAACACATCGGACTTATATTGGTAACCCCTGCAACATGCCTGCTGATGTGACACATTCTATGCCTATATATAAACACCTAGAAAAAGGATCCTTACCACCTCATTAGCAATGAAAGCATTGGGAATCAAGTATGTAAGTTGTATTGTTATTTACCAAATATTCCCAAAAGAAAGGTCACGTTATCATACACAGTATAGTTGCCTCACTCCACAACGTGCATGTTAAAAGGAGAGCTCTCCAAGCGAAATGAGGACGCTAACTCAGAGAGAATGAATATACGTAATATATATATGAACAACAATTTACTCCTGTTTGTTTCCACCGTTCTTGATCAATCTCTTAGTTTGTACTCCACCGTAGGCTGATCGCAATGTCACTATATCACCTTTTATTCTTCTCCTAAAACCAAATTCGTACCGATTCTCGAGTTAATGGAAACGGTAATGTAAATGAAGAAATGAAATTCAAGGATCTTGGACTAGAGACGTTGTTTTTTATAAACATCAAAAAATAAAAAGCATTTTTAATATTTCTGGAGGATTAAGTAAAACTATTAAGTAAGCAGAAAAACAAGAATCAAAATCGGGGCAACGTTTCAATCAAATTCAGCTTGATAGTTTAATTTAACATTTAATTCATAATAAATATTTGTTTCTTTAAACCCACAGTGTACGAATCATTAAATATATGTTTCACAATTATTGCTTTTAAATATCACCATACATAAATTAAATACTTCGAAAACAGTAAACCTTAAATATCCTTTTATATTTTTATCTATAGTATACTCTTAATATTATATTAACTGATGTGAGGAGTGACACCAAGAGTATTGTCCAAAGGATCAATAGTTTGTAAATAATCGTAACCATTTATCCAAATAATTATAAACAAACGCTCTTACCTTAAGCTCTACTGATCCGTCAACCACCAAAAGTTGCCAATAAAATAATCTATTTTTTTAAATTAATTTTCACTTAAAATTAAATGCACTTGGGATATTTTTTTTAATGAAAATGATGAGTAAAATATTTTTCTTATCCAATTTCTTATATAATTTTACTTAACAATGTACTACGAATTTAGATGGTGCAAAGGATTAGACCACAAACTTCAATCCAATTTCACTTAGACCAGGTTGGGTTAATTTTATTTACCTTCATATTCATATATGATCAAATATAATATTTTATATTGTTGAGTAATGCAATCAAAACTTATTTGCTTTTCAACTACGTCGAGCACCATTAAAATATTCTATAAAAATGCACATATCCCATGTGTTACAAGACAAGCGTATGTAAGAAAACACATTTTATAAAATCTTGCTCATGAATTTGTATAAAATTTAGATTTGCTTTCATAGGAAATTTGCATAGATTTTGAAGTTTTGCAAATATTACATATTTCTTAATAAAATTATTTCTTTTTGCCTTTTGTTTTTATTCAAATTGTTAGATTTTATTACAAAACAAATATGAATTAACAGATCATAAGGAAATTTGTAATGAATCTTTGTACGAACCGGTGCTGGTGTGAGTTCTTACCTTAATGTAACCTAAATCACTGACTTGCTTCTTAATTGCTGGAGCGATATTAAGCTTTCTGTCTTTCAGCATTATATTATCAGCCTAAAAGTGAAAAAAAAAAAAGAGAACTGCTAAGTAATAAAAAAAGCAAGGTATTATAGGCCTGAGTATTTTAAGCAAATTGAAATTATTTTTAGTAAACTTTGAATGTGTGCATAAATCAGTGTGTATATGAGATATATTGCGTATGTTCTGCATAGTCGAAGATAGATGCGTCCGGCAAGAACAGACATTCAGTTTGTAAGTTGGTGCCCTACTACCGACCAAATGTCTCTTGTTAGTGATTACTCATGCATGCCTTCGTGTAGCATGATCGTGACAAACCTGTATTTTTTCGGTCCAGAAATGTAATGAATCGTCGTCTGAGTAAATGGAGGGATGTAAGAGGATAAGATGAGGAGGGAGAGAGGTGGAATGATGTAGTTTAGAGGATAGAGTACTTGATTGCTTTAGCTGTGACTTATCAAGATGAACGTATAGCCATTTTGTGAGTGAAACGAGTGGTTTGATTTGTTTGAGGTAAATGTGTGTGCTGGTACTGAGAATAGTACGAGCATGAAATGAGAGAGGAAAAGGAGTTTGACGAGTTCTGATGAGTTAAGGTGACACAGAAGACTATGGGCTTGGATTTGTGTGTGCCTAAGTACTAGAATTTCAAATGTGTTTAAATTTAATTTAGAACAGTCTAAGGTCCTGTGTGTTTGTAACATGTGTCCCATTAGCGCTGTTGCATGTGAGTATTAGTTGCACTATTCATGGGATAATCTGAATGACGTTTTGGGGAATGGCGTGCCCTAGGAACTTCAACGATTCTAATTGTGATTTGGGCTCTCACACCTAAATGTTGAGTAGGGCAATTCCAAAAAGTATTATGGTATAACAGGTGACTTTGTCTGTTATAGGAGAAAATGAGAATGGTTTAGGAAGGTGATCAATTTCTGTGAGAAAGAAGTGCGTATTGCAATAACACTTACTTCGAACACTAAGGAGTATTATAAGTAAATAGATTGGCGTAGGTAGATGATGATATGCCAAAGTGAAAAGTTGTGATTTATTCTTAGTAAGTAGGGTCATTGATGTAAGAATGAGAGAGTGGGCTGTAAAGAAGGAATATCATTTTCACAAATGTATTTTATACTGTTAGATTAAGTTAGGGGCGATTCATTGAGAGATGGAGTATGTAAAGAGAATTAAGAAAGGAAATGGTATGATAATAAAGTAAGTGAGAAAGTGAACAAGCACGCCCTCTTGTCGTATTAAAAAAGAGTATGTGTGAGACGCGCTTGAAATAAAGTCAATTTGAAAACAACAAGATGAATTAAACATCTGATGCAAATGTATAGAAAGCCTTTGAGTAGTGTGCAAGAGAAGTATTGTATAAAAAGTGGTAATTAAGAATGTCACAACAGTGAGTGTGTAATGAAAGAGATAATGCAAGCGGCTAAAAATAATAAAGAAAGCAATGAAGGGACTGAAAAATGTCAAAATGATAGGTTTTCAAAAAAAAAATGCTAAGTGTTGTTGTATCGAAAATTATTATGAAACCAGAGTTGGCATAAGTTGCATAACACTAAGGAATAAATGAGCGGTAAAATGAAAGGTCTTATAACACACATCATAAATCAATCTTTCTATACTCCAAGAATTCATCGGTTTTAAGATGATAGTAAGAAGAATACATTTCAAGATAGAATTAAAAATAGGAATTTTGCTTTCGTGACTGCATTGGAAATGGATGTGAGGTAGTGTGTTGGCGAAGCGAATCTACTGCAAAAATCTGCGAAATACAACAATGCAAACATCAGTAATGGAGGAGTGGTGAATGTTGTGGAATGATTTAATAGTATAAGAAGAAATAGGTATTTTGGGGAAATGGTAATTAGTAGGAAGGCACGGGAGGAAGATAATGAGTACGAGTGAAGAAAGTTGAAGAATGTTTAAATCTGCAGGTACTAGACACTGGCCGACATACTGTGTGGAAAGATGATCAAGGGACATGGAGAGAGAGATACGTGATTGACTAGTATCTATGTACATACCTTATCAACAAGTTTATTGGAGTGCATATAATCCAAAGGAATTAGAGAAGAGAACAATCAATAGTACCCTCATATAAGAGGAATTGTAGGAGCTCCCACTCAAATAAATTAATATGAAAGTTTAGGAAAGATAAATGCTGATTTGGTTTAAAGATGAGCGAGGACTGACAAGTCGTATATAGCAGTATCAATTATGTAAAGAACAAGGTCCCATTGTGCATGTTAAAAAGGTAAGGTATTGTAGATAAATATATATTGGCAAATCTTTTTTTAACCAAGGTAAAAAACAGATAGAAAAATATATGAAAAGAATTAAATTGTATTATAAGGTTTATGGATTTGCATAAAGAGAGCGGGCTATATTTGACAAGCGAATTTAAAATGAGGAAGTCTCTTTGATCAGGGCAGGTGCTAGTTATATATATGGGTTATGGTAGAATAGGCTTCACTGAATGGAATCAATATCTCAGAAGGTTTTTGTTATATAGACCTTGTAAAGAGTGAAAAATACATCAATTGGTTGTAATTAATTAATTAAACAGTTCGGAGGAGAAGGGTTATTCGTTTATGTCTAATCTATGGTTATTTTATTAATTACTAAATTCAATGAGATGGTAAAAATGCTATGGATTTAAACACTATCTTCAAGGTCTGAGTTGTTACGATGCAGCAAAAAATAAATAGGTAATGTTGAATGATGGAGAATGAGGAAAGAGTGAGATTTGCCCTGCTCTATTGTATATATAGGGTGCGCTATTTTTGAGTGCGGTGCACAACCAGAAGAGAGTTTGCACGTAAATGTTTATAGGAGCGTTTTTGAGTTGTGTATGAAAAGGAAGGGTTTGAAAGAAACGAGTAATAAAGAGTAAGGTTATGTATTGAGTGAGAGGCTTTGCGGTGTAAGTCATATTGGATCAAATGATGTACCCAATAAATGGAACAAAGCTATTCAGAATCTAATATTTTAGGATACACTAAGATTGTATCGAAAAGGGAATTGACTGATGACTAGATTAAGTAGTGTAGGATAAATTGTAAATGATGTAGGAAGGTGTGAGCTGATTTATTCAAATCCTTGGAGTGTTATGTATTTAGATATAGCGAATATGTCTTGGCGCTGTGTATGCAAGGGTTACACGCATATGTAGGGTAATAGTGCTTCCTGTGTGTCAATGTATATAGGGGAAATTACAATGGTAAATTCATGGAAAAAGAGATGTTTATATTGAATCTAATGAAATTCACAATGTGTTATGGACAATGCGTATATTGGGTGGCTTTAGTGTTGTCGATATAGATATTTGTATGAAACACATTGTAATGATGTTATTAGAAAGCCTGTCAAATTTTTTTGTTAGTGTCGCTCATTATTATTATTAATTGTTAGGTGTCATATGGCTTTTTTCTCTATGTACGTTGTAAGAATAGACTAAACTTGCCTCCTTCCTAACTCTAAGGTGTGTCTAGAGGTTGCTGTGATGTGAAGATAGTCCAAGATTGAGGCTAAGAAGGACATATGGTATAGTGGTGAGCTGGGAATCGTAAAAAGCAGTTGGTGAGAACATGAAACATAGAGCAGCTATAGTGCAACATTCAGTTAAGCAGTAATTCAGAAGGATTTTAGGAATGTATGAGTTTGCAGGGTATTGAAATGAAAAAGTTGCTAATATTTAGAGTTAGGCGCGAGTATTTTCGAAGGAGAACACTGGGTATGTGTTTGGAAGCATGGTTCCAAGGGCGAACATCCCTACATTGATGAATATATCAACGAAAAATCCGCTCGCAGCATTTTGTAAGGAGAAGAGTAGATATGAAAATGTCTTTATACTTGCTATGAATTTTCTATTCAATTGCGAACAACGTCCTCATACAGAGTAATTAAATGCAATTAAAATTGATTAGCGTATAACTTGGGGAAAGGAGGAAGGAGGAAAATAATAATAATGATTGAATATATCCACGTAAATATGATATGCAGCGTTATATATCTTATCTATTATAGAAATACATTAATTCTCTCATCAATTTATACAGTTTCACTAAAATATAAATATAGTATATATAATAGTTATAGTATAGTATATATACTATGATTATATTTATTATTATTATATTCATTGAATATATTACAATAATATATATATAATATATATATAATAATATATATACTATCATATATATATATATATCAATATAACTATTATCTATTATACCTGAGGATAGCAAACACTACAATATATACTAATAATAAAAAACTAAAAATAAATACTAAATATAACAATATATATTATAAATATATTAATATGTATTATAACAATGAAAACTACTGAACTAGTTATGTATATATATATTATATATTAATAAAATAGTTATATCTCTTTACTTATATATTATTATATGATAATAATATACTTATTATATATATAATATATATAAATATACCATATATATAATATAAATAATATATAAATTATATATTATCAGTATAATAATATATTTATATAATATATATAATATTAGCTTTTATAACTTATTTTATACTGATAATATATAATCCTATTAAAATAAATAGTATATAAATCTAAGTATAACAAAAGTTATTAAATGCTGAATATTTTATTTACTATATTATGAAATAGTGTACTAATAAGTATCAACTATTCATCCCATTTCTCAGTCCTTATAATATATTTCTGCTTAAAAAATCCTTATAATAGATTGCTTGAAAAAAAATGTATTTTGTTTTTTTGAATATGTTAACATTTAATATTAATTTATTAAAATGATAGGATTTTTTTTTCTAACACTTTTATATACCCCTATACTTTCATTTGAAACATTTTTTATTTACTTTTATTCTATTGTATGTAGGCACATTGACATAGGTATAATACCTACTAGAAGCAAAATTTAGAAGAAGATGACAATGAGTAGTGAGTATAATTTGAGCTATTCCTTTATGGAAGATGGATTAAAAGGAAAATCATGTCTTGAAAATTTTCCTAACCAAATTTAACATGCTTTGGAAATTGTTAAGTTAATTTGCAAAAACTCATACAAGATGATTCTTCCTTTTCAAAATGCAAATCAAAACCACGGATGGTGTGAAACTAGCAGAAACTAGAGTTGAAATCGCCCGACGAATATCATGTTGCCATATTTTTGGAAGAAGGAGAAAAAACATGCAAACGGAAAAAAAAAGTTAGGTTCTCTAGAAAGTCACAATCCATATTCTCAAAAGGAAAGTATTAGAAGGGGAAAGAGGAATCACATTGCTGGAATCCTGCAAAAAAATTTTACCGAGGAAACGGTAAAAAAACAGAAAAAAAAAAAAAAAAATCATTCTTAAAACTTAAAAAAGCTCCAGGGCTATGAAATACATTTTTCACATTCTTCAATACACTCTTAATTTGGTTAAGAAAAATTTGTAAAAAAAAAAATAAAAGAAAGAAAAATAATAAAAAATAAAAAATAAACATGATTCGAGCTCCATTATCTGCTTATTGGGAAACCCACGGACGTACCCGTACCCTAGAATATCTCTATTTAAAATATATTATTGGGAAACCCACGGACTTACCCGTACCCTAGAATATCTCTATTTAAAATATTACTAGTCCCAACGGCCTTGTTAGAGGATTCTGATATCGAGGCAAAAAGGTGGGAAATATTTTTTTTTTATGTGAATGCATTATTAAAATGCCACTTATAGTTTGGGTTGTACGAATGATATGGGATTTTGGTTCATACTTACGACTTTTGTATTGAAAAAAGTGCATTTTCTTTATTTGTTCTAATACTTGTAGTCGTTGTTGATTTTATACCTCTTGTTGGTGCCTCGGTTGTAGGTTGCTCATATTTAGTTACCACTCGATAAACCTCAAGCTCGATATTTAATACCAACTAAAATTGTTTGTTTTTTGGTCAAATTCTCTTGGCGACTTTGATGGAAGCACAATATATTTCCTTTTGTTTGTTGGTTGGGAAGCAGCATCTTTTGAACAGATAGACTTTTTATATCATCTCTTTTCGTTAGAGTAGGTCATTAAAGGAACTATGTTTCAGGTGTGTAATGTATATATATACGGTACTTCATTTGGCCAAGTTAAACACATGTTTGTAATATTGACTTAATATTTTGTGGCCTTTATTATACAGATGGATAAGCACACACTTCTGGCGACATCCAATGTTACAAACTTTTAAAACTGATTCACACTTGTGCAAAATAAAATATATTTTATACTAGTGTTTTATAATTGGCCTCTATAATAATAAAAAAAAGTCAAGATCCCCACCAAAAACTGTTTTCCTTTTATAATATATGCACTTTAGACATCAAAATATTTATCTTTCTCGTGTGCACATTTGGCGCTCTATTTTCTGACGGAGATGATTAATAGGATCCTCATATAAAATATGTGTCAGAGTTGAGGGGGATTCGGAGCCATTAATAAACATAGCTTGAGCTAGCATGTCCAAAAAGAAATTAGACATTCTTTTTTTTTTAATTTCAATTTTAATATATATAAATATATATATATATATATATATATATTATTTATATATATATATTAATATATATTATATATATATATAAATATATATATATATATATATATATATATATATATATATAATATATATATATATATATATATATATATATATATATATATATATATATATATTATTTTATTTATTTTTTATTTGCTTACACTCTTCCGCTTTCGAGCGGGTGTTGGTACGTACAGCCTCTCCCACTCACACACCCCCTCACCTCGCCCTCACCCACCTCCTCCACCCCACTCTATCCCTCGCCAACACCCTACCCTCTTCCTCCCTCATCCCTCCCTCCTCCAGCATCTCCTTTATTCGCATCATCCATGCCACCTCTTCTTGGTCTCCCCCTCCTCTCTTCCTATCCCCTCGCCTTTCCCAAAACTTCCTAACACCTCGTGTCCTCCATTCTCACCAGATGCCCTACCATCTTAACAATTCCTTCTCGCGCTCTTCACAAACACCTTCTACCATCAGCATCTCTGCCCGTCACCACCCTTTCCTAATCCTCTCCGCTTCTACTGAACGCCCACAAACGCGCTCTCAATCGCCCCTTCATACCTCAAATACTTCCAACTTCCCCCCCCTTCCCCCCCCCCTGGGGACTGGCATTCAACCCCACGTTTCCACACCATACAACACCGCTTGGTACACAAATTTTTCTCAAACAGATACTTATGCTTAACTTTTCTGTGATAAATCCCCCTTTCCATACTTCTGTCTCAGACCACCTCAAAGCTCTCAATTCTTCTCTACTACTATGTTCTATCTCCATCCTTCATCCCTTCCCCCCTTACGCCAAATCCATCTAAATATCTAAAAAATCTTTTACTTCTTCCAAACTACACCCCCTCCTCTTCTTTTCTTCCTCCTCAAACACTAACACTTACTCTTACCAGGATTTTATTTTAAGCTCCTTTTGTCCACACATTCTCTCAAACTCCTTCACCAAAATACCCTTCAACCCTTCGCGCGTTCCTTCGCACTACTAGGGCAGTATCGTTCGCAAACAATTCATGTTCACTTCCCTTCTATCATTCCATTTGTCAATTCCCCCTTCCTGCTCCTCATCCATTCTCGCAAACCTCTCATAAACAAATTGGAATAGTCACGGGCGACATTAGCACACCGCCTGGCTCAGTCCTCTCACCACCGCCAAACATCTCACTCTCCCTCCTAACACTCTCACACACATTCTACTATTCCTATAAAATGCCCTGATACCTTTACCTAATTTACACCCCACTCCATTTTCCTCCAACACCCTCCACAATTCACCCCTCTTCACTCTATCATATGATGCCTTTCTCTATCTAAAAACACCCTTACACTTTCCCTTTCCTCTCTAAACTTTTATTCACAAGCATGTTCAGTGCATAAAAATATCAAGCACACAACACGCTCTTTCCCATGCTAAATTACTGTGTCATCCCAATTTCATATTACTTTTGACCCTCTGCACTCTCTCAATCAGTATTCTACCATACACTTTCCTACCACACTTAAAAGACATATACCTCTATAATTCCCACATTCCATCCTATCCCCTTTCCCCTTATACAGGGGAACCAAACAACCATCCTCCCAATCCTGTGGTACCTCACCACTCTCCTCCAACATATATTATATAACCTATACAGCCACTCCTCCACCCCTATACCACCCTTCTGTAACATTTCCATTCTCACACCATCCAGACCTGCGGACTTCCCTTTTTTTCCTTTATTCAGGGCCCTAATAATTTCCTCCATTTGTATTTCATCCTCCCCCTCCCTCCCCAATTCACTCCCCATCCTCACCTCTTGCAAATCTTCCTCCCTGCCCCCACCCACTCATTTTAATAATCCACTAAAAATACTCCCCCACATCTTCCTCACCCTATCCTGCTCCTGCCTATCCACTCCCCCATCTTCCTCCCTTAATCCTCACAACCCGCCAACCCCTCCTTTCTTCTCCTTTTTTTATTTACGTTCTTTCCATGAACATCTTGGCTCCCCGATTCAAAATTTTTCCGTGCACCTTTCTACACACCACTCATCTTTTGGCTCTTCTCTTCGGCCCTCTCACACCGCCGCTCGTTTGCTTCCCACTCTAACCCTTCTTAATATTCCTCCAGCGTTCCTCTCTCCTACTTCCCAACCATATTTCACATAAGCCTCCTTTTTCTTTTTCACCACCCTCCTTCACTTCCTCACTCCACCATTCACTGCCTTCGCTTCTTGGCTTCCACCACCCTTTTTACTCACAAACCCTCCCCTCTCCACCGCCTTCACATAAACTGCCTCTTAAATCTCATCGCACTCCCCGCTCCACCTCCCCATTCCGTCCTCTCACGGCTCCTGCCACCTATCTCTCCATCCTCTCTAACTGCCCATCTTACACACTGTCCTCCTCCAATTTTTTTCTACCCTTATCACTCCACTCTCCTCTTTTCTCACCCTTTCCCTAATCGGTCACCTCTGCCTCCCCCCTTAACCGCAACCAACCAAATAGTGATTCCGATATCCCCCTCCCCGCAACCTCCTAAATACATTACATCTAGTAATCTGCCTCTATCCTTCCCATTTACACACACATAATCCAGATACCGCCCTCCCCCCCGTTATCTCACTCTTCCAAGTATACTTATATGATTTTCACTTTTTTTTGAACCAAGTATTCCCCACTATCATTCTTCTTTCAACACACAACTCTAACAGACTTTCCCCATTAACATTCCTCTCCCCTACCCCAAATGGTCCTATTATTCTTCCCACCCCCTCCCTTCCCACTCCTGCATTCAAATCTCCCAATAGACAAATTTTATCATTTACCCCGAAACTTTCCCAACACTCATTCAATTCATTCCAAAATCTTTCTCTCTCCTCCTCCCTCGCTCCATTCACTGGTGCATATGCGCATATAAAAACCCACATTTCCCCCCCAAATTTCACTTTTACCCACATTATCCTTGAACTCACCTGGCTACACAACCTTACCTTATCCCACACCTCTTCTCATAACTATTCCCACCCCTTCCCCCGCCCTCACTCTCTCGTTCACCCCTGATATCATACCCTTGTATTTTCCAAAATCCATCTCCCTCTTTCCCTTCAGCTTAGTTTCAGTTAACCCTAACACATCCAACCTTTTTTCTTCAAACATTAACCCCACTTCCTCCCTCTTCAAATCCTCGTTTACCCCTCTCACGTTCATACATCCCACCCTTATTACCTCTCTCCTCCCCATCTTTTCCCTTCTTCTATATCTATTTTCACCCAGGCTGCACGTTTTGTGGGACTTCCCACCTAGGCACTTCCCAACACCTAAGGCCACCACCCCGCTCACCAAATACACCCACAATAATAACATAACAATAAAAGGTTAAAAATGCAAATAATAAAACATTTAAAAATATAAAATATAAAAAGGTTAAACCTATACTTATCATTTATATCTATTCCCACACCTCCCTTTCCTCCCTTTTTTTTTCAATAATAACAATAATAATAAGAAAAGGTTAAAATGACAATATAAAATAAAATAAAAGGTTAAAACCTACACTCAATAATAATAATTTAATACTATATTTATATAAATCAAATAATAATGAAATAACAATATAAATATAACAACAATGAACAAATAATAATAATAATAAATATAATAAATAATTAATAATAATAATAAAAATAATAATAATAATAATATAGTAGTAAAAACAAAATAATATAATAATAATAATTAATACTAATAATGAATAATAATAATATAATAATAATAATAATAATATAAATAATAATAATAATAATAATAATAATAATAATAATAATAATAATAATAATAATAATAATAATAATAATAATAATAATAATAATAATAATAATAAAATTAAATTGTTAAAATGTTGGAAAACTTGTATGAATAATTACGCGTTTTTTGAGAATACGAAGGAGCTCGAGTACTCCGAGGGAGGCGCGCAGATGTGCCAAATGAATTTTTTTTTTTTTTCTGTTTTTAACTAAAGGATACCCCAGGTAAAACAAACAAAGAAATGGACGAGTCGGGGTTTTCTCGGCTACCGGGGGACGAACGGGGGGACTTCGTCCTCCCTCTGTCCCTCCGTCGGCTCGACCCCCCCTAAAAAGGAAATAAAAGAAAAATTAACATTTTCCCCAGAGCATATTAAAAAACAATATTTGGAAACTCTTGCTCTCGTAGTACTACTGCAGAAATGGAGGTTAAGAGAGGCGTTACGGCTGCCAGCTCTAAGATTATACTAATATTTAAGGTGTTATTAATAAATATTAAAATAAAATAAATTTTTTTAAGTTTCATTGATGAAATTGCTTGCTGAAATCAATAAAATGTTATTTATTTTCTTGTAGCTGTTATAGTTTTTTAGATTACATGCATGATGCTTTTCGGGAGCTGGTGTATATATATATATAATATACTATATATATATATGATATATATATATATATATATATATATATATATATATATATGATATATATATATATATATATATATATAATATATATATATATATATATATATTTATATATATATATATATAAAATATATTATATATATATCAGAGGCGACTCACTGCACTCGTGCTACTACGTGGCTCCAGGCACGATTTTGAACCATTATAAGGAAACGATCTAATTTTGCAAATTTCACAATGATGTTTCGATAATATTTTCATTTTTTTTTTTTTTGCGAAAAGTTGGTCAAATAATGTAAATTATTACATAATAAAAATATTATGCAAAATTGAAACGAAAAAGGGAAGAATAGCTGCTATCAAATAATGCTTTCAATAAAAATAGGACTAATCCGTGCCAAAGGGAAAAGGGCGGATATGGTGTCAGTGAATTTTTGGAAATATTTTTTTTTTATAAATACTGTTTATAAATGATTTGTTTAAATACTATACATAATAAATAATATTTATAACTAAAAATATTTAACAAAACACATAAAATATTTAAAATTTTACTAAAATAATTTAAAACAATAGGAGAATAAATGATAATTTGAAATATTAATATAAAGTTAAGTGAAGTATTACGATAGAAAACATTTTACAAATAGAAAAATATTTTAATAGGGAACTTATATAAATATATATTATATATTATATTATATATATATATTCTATATATATATATATATAATTATATATATATATAATATATTATTTATATAATATATATATAAATATTTTATATATATATATATATATATATATATATATATAGAGAGAGAGAGAGAGAGAGAGAGCACGAGTAGTAAAAAGTTACTAGAGTCGCCACTGAATTTATATATATATAGTATTATATATATATATATATATATTATATATTAATAATATATATATATATTATATATTATATATATATATATATTATATATATATATATATATATATATATATATAATATATTAATTTATATATAATATATATATATATATATATATATATATATATATATATATATATATATATATATATATATATATATATATATATATATATATATATATATAAAAAATAATAATATTATATATATATATATATATATATATATATATATATATATATATATAATCCGTAGTCATAAAAAAAATATTTATGGGTTAAGTCCCTTTTAATGTATAAGAATAATAAAAATAATAATAAAAAACTAAAAGTATATATTAATGGAAAAGAGAAAACCCTCGTATGTATATATGTGGTTTCTGAAGAATACTTATGTTTGGAAAGCACGAAAGGAGAATCTCTAGCAGAGACAATACTACGAAGAGTGAAATAAATAGTGACTTTCTGATTGGACAACGATACGAAGGTGAAGCAGCAATAAAGAAACGTTTTCAATGTGTTCAAGCGGTCGAAAATATCCAGCGGCATTGGAAGTTCATTGTTGTTATCAATTATTTGAAATACAATACATTAAAAACTTTATTGACACAGTGAGCACAACTTGGGGCACTATTTTAGGTCACCAAGGAAGGCAGCTATTTTAATAGAAAACATTGGAAAGATTTTTTGTTAAAGATAAATTGGACAAAAACAAACAAGGTCAAGGTGGGTTACGATGGATTGTTGCGATTTATAGAAGCTTTTAAAGCAATTGTTGAAGCTTTAGAGGAGCTTCAAATGCGTACAATTTTTTGAAGTTTGTAATCACGAGCGAATTTTTTATAAGTTTAATAGTTACTTCAACTGTGCTCTTCTCTCTTCCATTATGTACTTACTACATTACACTCTCCATCATTAGTGACAGCAGCAGCTGCTCTTAATCATATTCATGCCTTTTTTGGAATGATTTTCGTGCAAACATCGCTGAATTTTTTTAAAATATTTAGAGAGTTGCAACGAAACTTCTGCTTTCTGTTAATGAAGAAATGAGAATGCCTCATGTCAGAATTAGTGTAAAATGAAAAGGCATAAAGCAATTACAATTTC
>JABUQX010046517.1:40000-59316 GCA_015478945.1 Trachelipus rathkii
TTTAAAGCTGTCGAAAATATCCAACTGTTTCGTATGTAGATTGCTGTTCACATTCATGTGGAGCACAACACAATAGAAGCGTTATTGACATAGAGAAAACGTCTGCCTAATAAATAATAATTTAGGTCACTAGAGCGGACAATTATTTTAATAGAAAAAAAAATAGGAAAAATTTTCTCAGACAAAATGAAGAAAACTAAGAAGAATGTGTGAAACAAAGTGGGTGGAGGAAAGTTACGACCATTTACACAAGTTTTTAAAGCAATTGTTCAAGTTTAAGAGGACCTTCAGATCATCAAAATATTGAACCTTCTTCAAAAGTTTCAATATATATATATATATATATATATATATAATATATATATATATATATATATATATATATATATATATATATATATATATATATATATATTATATATAATAATATATATATATATTATATATATATAATAGTTCATACTCACAATTTAATGGGCATTCCTTGAAAGAGCTTGCAAAAACTTCTCTAGGTTAGGCGCTTACCTAGTATTCCGAAACTTATTCCATATATAGCTATATATATATATAATATATTATATATATAGTATATATATATATATAATATATATATAATATTATATATATATATATATATATATATAGTATATATATTATATATATATATATATATATATATATATATAATATATATTATATTAAATTGAATTTTTTCCTAGTTTGTGCGTGCACTAGATAGTTTTTGAACCAATTTAGTGAAAAAAATAAAAGAAAATAATTTTGGAAACGAGAAATCCAAACTTTTTTTTTTAAATTAAAAGCGTCGAAATAAAATGTTATTTAAAACCGCAAGAGAGAAAGCGTGAAAAATATTTTATTATTATTTATTCATTTACTTTATTTATTTTTTTATTAAATAAATGAAAATAGGTCGAAGTTGTTTAGGTGTGATTTAATTATATTGCAATTTAACCATTTACTCCTCACTCATGTTATAATTACTCTAAAATAATTACCCATATAATAATAATAATAATAATAATAATAATAATAATAATAATAATAATAATAATAATAATAATAATACTATACACAATAATAATGAATGAGTTTTTTTTTGTTCAAGGTCTTCAAATACATCGTTTATTTAATGTTTGCTTCACTTTTCAAAATCGTTTTCTTTTATTCTTTTATATAACTGTTGTCTTAAGCTTTCTTTCTTTTTTATACACCATATACATACATATATATATATATATATATATATATATATATATATATATATATATATATATATATATATATATATATATATATATATATTATATATATATATATATATATATATATTTATATATATTATATATAATATATATATATATATATATATATGGAATTGTAGATTCATTACGATTTTTCCACTTGCAATATGAAAGTAAATTAATTTTTAACTTAATTAATTTTAAAGATTTGTTGTGACTTAATTCAATTCATTTTATAGATGTATAAATATTTACTAATCCGTGAGACTTTTTAGTTTAAAAGTTTTCAAAATTCTGATGAAGGAATTTCTCTTTTTTTTATTACTTATTTTTATTATTTATTTATCATAGTGTCTAGTGTCTATTAAATTCTTTGCTTACTCGTCATTTATTTTTGTCGTAACAGATGCCTCGTGTAAACGGGGTGAGCAATGGTCACAATGGCGAGTTTCCTCTGAACGGATCTGGTTGCTGGACTATCGGACTCATCAATGCCAAGGCCAAGTACCTGACAGCGGAGACCTTCGGTTTCAAGATCAATGCCAACGGTAAGCACTTTCAACGTTTTCATCTGAACATTTTCTTTCGTTTTTCTTTCTTTTCTTTTCATTTTTTTTAAAAAGAGTATTGGTTTTGCATGAAATAATTCTTTTAGAACTTATCATCATCAAAGTTTTCTTTTCTTAACTTATGCTTTAGTAAGTTATTCTTCTTGCATAAAATTTCATTGGATCATCTACTACTATAATGAAAGATTAAATTTTCAAACTTAAATGTTTTACTCTCATGCAAACTCACCGGACGTATATATATATAAACGGTGACTAAACTTTGGTAGGTCCGAATATACTGAAATTCCAGATTTTCAAATCTGAAATATATCCTAATCAGAGATTTATATAGAGCATGTTTGATCAGTGCTTGGATTTGATGGATTACAGTTCTTTATTCTCACAGAAAATATATTTTTCTAAACCTCGAAACATTTGAATAGGATTCTGCATTATATATACTTATATATATATTAAATATATAATATATATAGTATATAATATATAATATATATATATTATAATATATATATATATATACTATATGATATTATATTATATATATAACTATATATATAATCTATATATATTATTATATATGATATATATATAACATATATATATACGAGTGTATATTATATATATATCTATTCATATTACTAATATATATATTATTTATATTATGATTATCATTAGATATCGGAATATATATACAGTATATATATATACGTATATATATTATATATATATATATATATTATATATATATATTACCATCCTCTCATATATATAGTATGAATATATTATATAATAATATATAATATATATATTATTAGTGATGGGGGTAACATCCACATCCGCTCATTATTAAAGATCGTGACGATATTTTAGTATATGTTTCGACGATGACAGATTTATTGAAAAAGTATATATTTTAAAAATTTAACACATTTTATATTAAGGAAGAATTAAATTGTGTTGATCACCATTCATTCTTATTTAAGATGTGTAAAGGACTTTAAGAAGCCGCTAATAATACATAAGAATAGTTTTCCTCTATTATGCCTCATTAACATCTTGGTTTTGTTTTTAATTTCTCTACATAATAATTAATAATTAATAAATAATATTATCTATAATAATAATTAATAACTAATAAGTAATAATAATAATTAATAATAATAATGAATTTCCTCATAATTATATAATAATATTTTATTTAGGTATAAATTCATTGCATACTTTTTTCCATATGCAAATGTAATATTTTATGTAGATGAAGAGAGGGGGAGCGACGTTTCCATACAACATTGATTTTAAAAAAGATTCCATATATAGTGTGAGAACCATGGACAGACTCAATACAAAATTCGTACGTATAATTAAATATTATCAGTCTTAAATTAATGGTATAGCAAGATAAAACAATCTTTCTTCCAGTTTCTGATGTAATATTTCCTCACTTAATCTTCAAAATAATCGGCAGAAAATTGACGATTGAGGAAAAATATACGGTTGATGATGACGATTAATCGTCCCATCACTAATATATAAGGTAGAACTAGTATACAGTATTTTTCTTCCTTACTTTTCGTAAGTAGATTACTCCTACTTCATGATTAATTTGTTCATTTCTTTTGGTAATATAGTAATTACAAGTTATGCCTCTTAATTAAAAATGGTAGGTAGACCTGTATGTTTGTTGTCTTTGTTAAAGTCATTTTAGTTCATATTTTCACTATGCTTGCTTTTCAACACTTTTTTGTTTTCTTTAACAGAATATTAAATGTTGAACAATCTTTCAAAGCTCTTTAGTCAACTTCATTTACTCATATAAATTTGTGTTTCTGGTCGAAATATTCAGGATGGGTAAATTGCGTCTCCAATTATTTCGTTCAAGAAATCGATTAATACTGTGATGTTTCTGGTCGAAATATTCAGGATGGGTAAATTGCGTCTCCAATTATTTCGTTCAAGAAATCATTAAATATCGAAAGCTCTTTTGTAATTAAGAACTTCTAACAATATTTGAATAAATAGTATTTCTTCTTCCATTCGATGAACATACTAGCTCAATAGTTATCAGTTATTCTGTATATTATAACATGTTTGGTATTTTTTTAATTTAGTTGGTTTTTTGCGATAAGTCGCATGCACAATTAGGATTGATTCAGTTGTTTGTAACAAAGCATAAACGTCGGTAGTACGTTCTATGTAGGTTTTTTAAAAAATAGGTTAAATAGTGAATGTGCGCTATTGTATTTCGTCAGTTAAATTGACCTTTGTTTAGTTTTCATTAATTTAAATTATGAGATGATGCTGTAACACAGTGTGTGGATTCCAAGCAGGATGTTAAAGTTGGATTTCCTTTATCTGTACTTAAGGTATTTTCCTTCACAGGTTCCAAAAATATTATTCTGAAGACTAGCTTATGTTAGAAATATGTAGATCTGTGACGAATTATTTCATATTCACTTGTAACTTTACTAAATTAAATAGCTCGCAAATTTACATGAAAATGAATTTGTGAGCTTGCATGGGAATTCTTATATCAGGAATGTGTACTGTGGACTATTTTTGTACTTCATACTCTTTTCGAAATTTGGGAGAGTTCTTAGAATACCTGTATTCAAAATCATGAAGAACTAGCAAGGATTTGATTGGGATATTAAATAATTTGAGAATTGGATAATTATATAAAAATTTCCTCTGAAACATAATTTTAAATGATGTTTTGTGGAAAATCTTTATAGTCATATTGCTTGTTTTCCGAAATCTGATCATTTTTCATTGATAGATTCTTGAAAGATGGAACTGCTATACATGCATTTTTGACACGTTGCTTTAATTTTTTCCCCTGTAAATAGTCAATTCTGAACTTAGTATTGTCTCCGTAAATCTAGTCGAAAAATGTAATTACAAAGTCATGATCTGGGATTTGTCCCTTGAATGGATTGAATCTCAATTTCTTATCAAGAACATGATCATTTAACAGAGTCGCGAAACTGTTGCATAAGAATTTTACTTCGGCTAGCTACCTAACAGCCTAGTCAGAAAGCAATCTTTGTTACCTCGTCTTCCAAGTGTAATTTAAGACGCACCTATTGCAGGGATTTACTCTGGGGAAATTGACGATTTTTTAAATAGTATAATACATTGAATCATTTAGTATTGTCTCTTGCTAAGTAAAATGTTTCCTTTTTCGACGTATTGTTAACTTAAAATGTTTGGAATATCTTCATACTTTCTTTACATAATGATATCCATGAATAGAACGTAGTGTGCAATCGCAGGAGCTTGTGTCGTTGGTATGCAACATGTGTTTACATAGTGCATTGCAAATAGAAAATCTTAACAACATTGCTCTTAAGAATTCTTTGAATATTAACACTTCGACATTCTCCTTCAATGATATCATACTCTTTGAAAAAAAATCTCATATAACATACTACTGTATTTTAATAAGCAACTGAGCGATGTCACTGACATCGGTCGATTCATCCAACTGTAAAGAGAAATGAACACATTGATTCATATGTTTTTGAAAGGCTGTTGATTTTACATTAATACTGCATGAGTTCAATAGTCTTCTATTATGTAATTAGTGGAGATTCAGAGTCTGTAAAAGCTTTTTTTGATCTATCTTTATATTTTGAATTGTTGAATAGTATCTGTGATATCACTAAATTCCTCTATACTTATTTCTCCATCCTAAAATGGTTGCATATTCTGGTATTTTTATTGAACCCCTGAAATTGTTGCGTCATTCGAGTTGATTCTATGGTTTGGTAAACATGTTCTTCTCTTGTGTTTTCAATTTGATTTCCAGTTCATTTGGAATTTTATTCTTATTGCTTCATCTTGAGGGGGAAATCGGTTATATATTTACGATGGAGAATTGGAAGTGCTCTTCAATCTCCTCTTTGGTATTGCTACGGAATGATTACAATTAAGAACAGCAATATTTTCCTTCCACACTAACAAAATTAATAGTCTAGCTCCCTTATCATGGAAATGTTAGTTTTGTTTTTAGATACACTCATTTATCAAATACAAAGAGTATTTTTTTTTCATTACAGATCTTCAGTCACAACATTACAGCTGCAAATGCCCACTTAAACAAAAGATTTGAGCTACGAAGGCGTATATAAATGAATGAGTCAATAATATCATAAAGGTCCGAAGATTTGAACAGCGTTGCAATGTCAAATATAAGAATAAGTTTGTAAATTCCACATTCATATATTTTACACATTAACGGTATTGTATATATAATATTTATATATATATATATATTATATATAATATTATTTATATATAGATATATATATAACTATATATAGTATATTATTATATATATATATATTCATATATATATACTATTCTAATATAATTAATATTGTATATATATAAGTAAATAGAATGATAATATTTATATTAATTTATATATATTAATTATATATTATTATAAATTATTATATATATATATATATATATAATATATATATATTTATATTTATTATAATATAATAAGATATTTATTTATATATTAGCCGTTTGATTATTACGTCATTGTATCTTAAACAACTAATTATGGTACGAAAGTAAAGGAATACATGCTGGAAGCTGTCCAGAGTTTGCTCTGGAAATGTGAAAAAAAAAAAAAATAAAAAAAAAAAAAAAAAAAAAAAAAAAAAAAAAAAAAATATATTCAAACTACATGTAAAGAAAAGGAATACATTTTTGTGAATCCTTGTAAAATTTCATATAAGAAAATGTAAAAATAATTAATATTAAATAATTATTGTTCAAATAATATTATAATATTATTAGCGGCTATTTAGAGAACTTTTATTGGTTCTCGAAAAAAATAAATAGACTTTTATAGGGTCATATGATTTATTCGGCACACTAGGGGGCTCTAGCCGACGGGGAACATTGGGGGTGGTGACTTTCCATACCCCCGTAGGAGGCGGAGGACACCGCGACATGCCAAATATATCAAGAGGGGGGTTGGAAACCGCTCCCGGAGGGGGGAATATTCTACCCGTATTTCCCGGAAGGCGAGAGACCCAGACTCCTGATCGGTGCGGTATAACCTTGGGTATTCTTTAGTATAAAAAAAATAGCAAATATTTATTAAAACTATTTATTTTAGCGAGAACCAATAAAAGGTTCTAAATACGCTTCTAACATATACTTATATATTAGTTAACAGAATAAGTCCTTATTATTATAATTTTTACATTTTTTAAATGTGAAATTTTACCAGGATTCGAAAAATGTATTCCTTTTCGCTGTAGCTATTGTCTTTTTGGAGAATTTTTTTTTTTTTTTTTTTTTTTATTATTCTTTTCATTTTCTTATCTTTCTCCAGGGCAAATTTGGACCTCATCTCCGCAGATGTATTCCGTTTTAACATGTAGCATTAATTAGTTTATTTAGATTACATATGGGATATATCGAAAAGTGACCATATATATATGATTAATATATATTATATAATAAAACAAAATATATAATAATAATCATAAAAATAATTATTAAAATATAATTAATAAATTAATAGATAAAAAAAATAATATATAATATAGTATATATAGAAAAATAAAAATAAAAAAAATTTATATATTATATTATAATAACTATTCTATCGGTCGAAATTCCAAAAGAGTCATGTAAAATAAAACCTATAACATTAAACAGAAGAAAATAAAGTATCACGTTTGATTAATCAGCGCAACAATTTTTCTACTAAGGGCAGAAATTCAAAATAAACAAAAAAAAATAACAGCTTTTTAAAAAAATTAATAATCAACTAGTACATAATAAATTATGCAAAATAACAGATTATTTGATAATCAAGAAGATGAGCTTACTCGATGAAGGACAGTAGCGTTTAGCTCAAACATGGTGATTTTTTTTTTAATATACAAACTAAAAAGATACATCGGATAAACAGAGATAGATAGTGTCGGGGTTTTCCCCTCTCGGACATCCGGAAACGAAAGACGGGGGGGACTATCGTCCACTCCTTTTTCTTAGCTCGGCTCAGAACACCCTAAAAGGATCATACAAAACGAAAATATAATAAATTATACTCATCAAAACGTAAAAGTGGTACTATCTGGAAAACTTTTCTCCGCAGACTTATATGGCAAGGTTTTCAGGTAAAATTCGTCGCTCGTGAGCCTATTTGATGTAATATTTCGTTTAATATATCGAAAATGTAATTTTTAATAAATAATAAAAAAAAAATCCAATGAACGTATCAAGTATCAAGCAGATGAATCCTTACTTGTTAAATAAAAAAGTGATTTATTGTAATTTCTCTCACAGTTTAAATACGCAAAATTAAATACTGTTAGTTACATGTGGCATTTTTCGTGGATCTGGCATTATCATATTAACTATATATATATTATATATATATTTATATAGTAATAGTATTATGCTTAATACAAATTCATTATGGATCTTATGTAATATTCCTTACTATAGATACATCATATATATATTTATATATATATAATAATATATTATACTATATAATCAACGTTCTTTATGAATGGTGGCACACTGGATGCAAGGTCTGCGGTGAGATGGACAATACGTTAGCGTATCGATGCGGTCGCGATGACCTGATAAGGGGTCACGAATGATCCGGGGTAGATCGCGTGACGTGTTGGCTGCCTGAATAGGAAGAATTGCTCAATAGTTATCAGGTAAAATAGAGTAAAAACAGGAGGCCAAATGATTGTCGTTTTTCAGTTGGAGAATTTAGCCACAAACCAATATTTATGCGAAAGGATGTTGACTTTGCAGAAAGTGTTCTAAAAAAAATTTTGGCAGAGATTTCCAGAAAGATTTTGCTTTTAGGGAACCAAGGAGGTGAGCTCACTTTTTCAGTTAAAGTCCGCTTTGTCTAGACGGATAGTTCGTCCTGCAAAGACCATGAATGAAATTAGTGAGTGAACTAGGGGAAAAATTTCGCATTCCCGATATCGTATTGGTGTTCTAGGTTGGTTGGCGGCAGGAATAAGCATAGATCAAACCATGAATTTGAGAAGAGAGATTAGATGTAAAGAGAAGAGTGTACATGTTATGCAAGAAACAGCCTTCACCTTGATAGAGATATTAGAAGCGCTCAGAGCAAAACAATCCTCCATGGATGGTATAATAGTAGAAGCAAATAATGCCTTGTCAATCAGCCGAGGACGAATTAATGCAAAGATACGCTGAGACAGGTATGGTAGCTGTGAGAGAAATCATTGAAAGTAATGAGAATAGTATGGTGTTTGTGTCGGCTTTATGAGTGAGAAGATTCAGTGGACCGATAGAATGAGATGTTTCAGATTGGGTTGGAACAATAGGATATAGTAGTTCCTTAATCATCGTTCCAGATAGTATGAAAATGCTGAATGATTCGGTCTTCCCACTCTGGATCAGTGATAGAGGACCAAATCACACATTGCTGAATTTTGCGTAAATGAGTACTTCTATCATGATTAATTGATGATATAAATTATTTATATGGTAATAATTGGATTAACTTTAAAATATTATGTTAGCCTGTGCTAAACTCTTGATATATATAAACACTACATTCCTCTCATTCAACGCTCGTGAATATTGAGAAATAAATATCAGCAACGCGATTTAAATTGATATCCGGTTTTGATCTATTATTAGTTATTTATTATTGATTATTATTATTATTAATTTTTTTATTTTATTTTTATTCTTATTATATTATTATTATATATTTATTATTATTATTATTATTAATATTATTTTATTATATTATTAGTTATCTCTTATTCATTCATTGCTTATTATTTGAGACTTCTTCTTATATGTAAAGTATTTTAAATATACCATATTATCATTTTATATGGAAGGTATTGAATATCTGAGAAAACCTTCAGAAGTAACTCACAAATCTGTTAAACCAAATTTTTTTGCTCTTATTTACTTTTTGTAATATATATATATTATAATATATATTATAAGTATTATTATAATTATTTATATATATATATATAATAATATTATTATATTATCTATATATTATATATATATTTATATATATAATTAATTCATATATATATATAAAGAAAATTAAATTTTAGGTTAGCTACTTTTCGTCTCATTTCGAGACTTATTTCAGACAAAAGGAAAGGGTTTAAGGTTCCTATCCTTGAATAGTTTCTCTAGTTGGTGTTCATTTTTTTAAATCGTATTATTGAAGTAGGAATGTTAAAATATTTAGTATTGGATCTATTATTTGTATTTACCGTGCTTGTTATAATATTAGAGTGGTAATGCAGAAAGATTCTATTCATTCTTGCGGTTGGATACTTCTTTGATATTGTCTACCGGTGATTTATTGTCTAGTATTGACTGTATGGTTGAATGTTCTGCGATGATTGGTTAGTGCGGAATTTGTGTGGTCTTTTCTTAAGTCCAAGTTGTGCTGATATTTTCTTCGTTGCAAAATCAGGTGTTCCCCTATGTATATTTGCTACCATTTTACTAAGGATATTGTTACACATATTTTGACCGAGAATGGGTGTGTTGTTTACGGGGGCGGAGTGTGTTTTTTAATGAAAATGTTATTAGAAGGAATGAGGGTTTATTTTTTGGGGATAAAGGTTAATATGTGTAGTGGCATATAGGGGATACGGTAATATTTGTTAAGTTAGGAGGTTGATATATATAAATTAATATATTATTACTATATATATATATATATTATAATTATATATAATATATATATTATTATATATTTAATATTATAATATATATAATTATTTTATATATATATATATATATATATAATTATTATTACTTATAAGTTTATATATATATATTATATAATATATATATATGTATAATATATATATATATATATAATATAATTATTATTAATATATCTATATTATATATTTATTATATAAATATATATATATATACATATTAAGTATAATATATATATCTCTATATATATATATATATAATGATAACTATATATCATTATATTATATATAATTATATATTATATATATATATATATAAATATATATAATGTAATATATTGTTTATATATTATATATAATATCATATATTATATATATTATATATATATATCAGTATATATATATATATATATCTATATATCTATATATAAATAATATTATTATATTAATATTATATATTATATATATATATATATATATATATATATATTTATAAATATATAGTTTATATATTATATAATATATATATATATATATAATAATAAACTGTTGGTGAATTTTTTGGTATGCTTTGTATGCTGTGTGATGAAATAAATCTGGAATAAATGAAGTAAGAAAACAACTGTTATGTATTATGTAGCTTGAAAGAAGAGTGAGAGATCGAAATACTCGCAGGTAAGTTAAGATATATATTACATTTTGTGCTTCTGGTTGATTGGAGAGAATGGATTAGTGTGGTGAGGAGGGTGAGGTTTTCTAAGGGATAGGTTATAGTATTATTGAATGTTTTTCAAGTAGATTCTTAATATATTAATACTGATATAGTTATATTTAATAATATTAATATTACTATATATATATATTTAGATATATATATATATACGTATCTATATATATAATACTTATAATTATATATATAATCACACAACACACCACTATACTATATATATATATAATATATTATATATATTTATATATTAATTATATATATAGTATATATATTAATATATAATATTAATATATATATATATTATATATTATTTATAAATATATTTATTATATATATATATATGATATATTATATATATATAATTATAATAAATATATTATAATTATATTATATATTATATTATAGTATATAATATTTATATATATAAATATATATATATATTATATTATATATATATATTATATAATAATATACTTATATATATATTTAATAAATAATTATTTATATATATATATATATATATATATAATATTAGTACGTATATATATATATATTAACTATTAAATAACAATAATATTAAAATAAAATTATGATACTATATATATATAATTATAGTATATATAATTATATATATATAAATATATATATAATTTAATTTATTATTATTATTGTATATTAGTAATATATTATTATATATATATTTTAATATATTGATATATTATATATATATCATATATATATATATATATATATATAATATATATATTATAGTAAATATATTATATTTATATTATATTATAAGTATATTTTATTTATATATATATATATATTTTATATATATATATATATTTATATATAATATAATATATATATATATAATTATATATTAGTGTTGCCGAGTCTCGGTTTTGCGCACCGCCAACGCATCCGGATAGGTGTGCTCCACCACCTACCCCGTATCTCTCCGCTCTCTGAACCGCATCCGTCACATCTTCTTTTGGCATGCGTGTTTTTTTCTTTCGCACCGTCATCCGATCCGGATTGCGGCCACAGCGCACGCCGCACAAATTTGCGCTACACAACCGCACCGCACCACCTATATATATAATATATATATATATATAAATATTATATATATAATTATTATATATATTTATATATAATATATATTTAATAATTACTATGAACAGAGAGGGGAATAACGCCTCCTGAAGCGATGAGAAATTACCCAAC
This sequence comes from Trachelipus rathkii, assembly GCA_015478945.1. Taxonomy (NCBI): domain Eukaryota; kingdom Metazoa; phylum Arthropoda; class Malacostraca; order Isopoda; family Trachelipodidae; genus Trachelipus; species Trachelipus rathkii. The sequence continues at coordinate 52,536 of JABUQX010046517.1, forward strand.
ATTAGGGATATATGGTGTTAGGAGTCATATCCATGGACTTCCAGTTTTTAATTGTTCTTCCTTGTGTCATATGTAATTTCTTTACTCTGGATAGTCTGCTTATCCACACATGAAAATAAATTCAGACAACCCTACTCTAAAATGAATATAAAATGGTATATAAATGACAGTAACGCGATTAGTCCTCGGAAAGCCTATAAGGTGGCTTACAAAATAACCCCTTTTCCCTCCTATCCGCTCATCCTTAAAGTCATTGAAGGCTCCGGTTGGTAGTTTGTGCCTCGAGATTGCCGCCTGTTTGATGTACGTCTCTCCTTTCTTCGAAAATTTCTGCAACATATGCTCGTTTTAATCTAATTTTGTTGAACATCAACTCTCCTCTTCTAAACCTCATCTCTAATTGCTCAAGAACTTCGGTTTTTGAGCGTTCTGAATTAAAGCTCTACCCTGTGATCCCTATATTCTTTAATAATGATCAGCAAAGGCAGTGTAACTTAAGCAAATGTAGTGTGTGTTCTCAATATATGTTTATTCCCAGTACTGTGTAGTCTTGATATGTATGGTATGTTTTCATGAATCAATTTAATTGACGCGCAGACGTGATCAGCAATTATGGAGAAGCTACAGAAATGGTCATATTATTCTCTATCACACTTTTAACACACTCTCTTCCTTCTTCTATCACACTTCTAGCACACTCTCTTTCTTTTTTAACCACACTTCCACTTCACTTTCTTTGCCTTAATGCAAGCTAAAGATGATTCCTTTTATATAGAACCTGTCCTTTTTTGATTTCCCTTGTAATAAAAAAAAACTTATAAACCCCCCGAGCCCCAATGTGGGGGCCCCACCTTCCCCCCCCTTAACTTTCAGTATCTCTGATCGTCTTTTGAGGATGAAGCACCAATTACTAGCCTTTTCTAATCTTTATCTTATCCCTTTTCTGTTATTCTTCCTCTTCTGGTTCTCGATTGAGTCTATAATCTGTTTTCTGTTCTATCTCCTCGCTTCAGAGAAAAAAACCACCTCGGCGAAAAACTCATTAACTTCTTCTGAATCTACTAACATATTTAGTCGTATTTTTTGATTCCTGAAAGATAGCAGCTTCCGTGGAAAGGTTGCTCGGGAGTGCAAAGCGGCGAAGTTTCTTACTAGCATTGGGGACGTTAACCATAATCTTTACTTCAACTAACCAGATAACCTTGTTTAACCTCTGCTTGTCTCTTTCTATTCGGCAAGGGACGCGTTTCTTGAATCTGTATCTCAAATTTAGAAACCTTTCAACTCTTATTCCATCAAAATTCGTGCAAATACATTCTCATGACACTAAAAATTTTTTTCTCATTAGAAATGCAGTAATCTTACTGGCTCCCTCACGTAATTTCTGACATTTTTCAAAAAATGTTATCTTATTTGCGTTTCCCTGCCTTTTTATATTTCCATTGGCATATCGTTTAAACCTTCTCTCAGCTGAAACTCTTTGCTCAACCTTTGCTTCTATTCCATTTAGAGATTCCGTGATATTCTTTCTTCTCACATCCTTCCAAAATATTTATGCTAAGTTGTAATTTCTTAAAGTGTTATTTCTGCTTTTTCAGAGCTAACACTAAGAAAGACAGTACGGTTATCTGATGTATTGCTCGTTTTACGTTGCGAAAAATTGCGAGTTTAGTTTGGTTCTTCACTTCAACCATTGTTCCCAATTTTTCATCGCCTTTTTTTCTTACTGAAATATTAGCATCGAACGCAAGGCACTGCTCTCTCCTTCCATCTATCCAATCAACTCTACTACTTCTGTTCTTTCTTATAGTTATAGAATATTCCAGCGGAGATATGGAAAACATCTAATTCTTCTAATTTATCTCTGCTGCTCACAATGCAGCTTCGTAAGAAGTCTCTACGCGATCTTTTCAGCCTTACTGTTTGCTTGTTCACCTGCTTCTGTTTTTTGTGAATGTATCAAGTTCATTACTTTAACTCTATAAATAGCGTGTGTTACTCATGGTTTGTTTTATTCCATACCTTCTTCTTTTCATAAAACTTCTATTGTTACAATACCATCTATGCTAAGATTCCACTACCCTACATTACTGCTCCTCTAATTTTGTGAGACGTCTTTATAGCAACAATTAGATCATCGTGGGACCTTGTCCTAGCATCTGTCTTCCCGAATTCTTTGGGCATGAGAACAAGGTGTTGCAATTTCAAAACTGCAGATCCTCCATTTTTTCACCTGCTTGTTTTTACTAGCTTCACATAACCGTTTTTATTGAAACGCAACCGCGTTGTGAAAAATTTAGACCGCAAAAAATCCGTAACCGAGGATGTACAATAAATCGGGAGCGCCAAACATCCACAGCTCGGTATGCAAATTCATTAGCTTCATCACTATATATATATAATATTATAGTATATATATATATATTATATATATCTATAATTATTAATAATATATTAATATTATAATAATTTTTATATTAATATATATATATATAAATATAGATTTCGTTGTCCGGGCAGAGCTCTATAACAGGGAGGGGTTGCACGCGTAAATTTCATAAACTAGCTGCAAAGGACGAAGATGAGACTAGACGCAGGATCTTTAAATTGAGAGAGATAAAATTCGGCAGGAAAACGAAGATTGGAAAGGAGTTGAACAAAACAGATGTGAAAAATAGGAAGCACGGAGCGAACTAGCTGATTCAACAATATCTACCACGTCGCAGACACAGACCTTGTGCTGAAGGGCGTCGTTAAGGTGTGGTAAGCGAGTGTAAGTTTAAGGATGATGAGGTGTCGCTGAAGAATAGTAAGTACCAATAGCGCCGAAAGATAGAGGTCATGTGACTGGAAAGTATGGACAGTTTATAAGTCCTTTTGGCCTTGATTGGACCTTCCAAAAGCCGGTAAAACCAGATACACAATGATATTGAAGAAATTCTCTACAAAGGGATAACCTTATATAATGCTGAGTACTGAAAGAGAAAAAATCCTGATCTTAAATAGAAATCCCAGTTTCTTAGGCCGCCTAGCAACCGTTGTGATGTAAAGGTTTCCAGACATTTTTTTGTTATGTTAAGGCCAAGGATGTTTAATATTGTCAACAGGGAGATAGGAGAGTCGAAAGAGATAGGAAAGTTACGAATGCGTTTTAGAGAAGGAGATTTATGAATGAAGCGTTTGAAAAATTGAAATCTTCACAGGTGAGTCTTACATTGTTGGCTTCATCCAGATTAGTGTGCTAGAATCGGAAAGATAAGACGGATTAAGTTTAAATGTGCAGATAGAATGTCATTTATGAAAGTATAAAACAATAGGAGTTTAAAACCTAAGTCTGAGGAACACGTAACATAATTGAAGAAAAAGAAGAAGAATTCGCTCCACCACGATATTGAGTCGACTTGTAAGCTTTACGAAAAAGTCAAAGAGAAGAGGAAATCTTGTAAGAAGGGAGCTAAGAGAGCAGTGACGCGTGCCATACCCGGTCAATGCTTGGATACTTGCCCATCAATACGCAATCTTCCCCGTAGTTTCCATAAGAGATCGAACTATAAATGGTTAAATAGGAAAGTATATCGCTAGTAGACCTTGAACTCCGAAAGCCGTACTGGCGATGAAGAGAATGATATAAGAGATGAGAGTTGAGAAGGTTTCAAATTCTTTGATAGATAGAAGTTAAACTATTGGGCGATAGTTAGTATATATTAAGGATGCAAATATATTTAAAATTGGACATGGACGTGCTTCCAAAGTGAGGGAAAGGCTAATATTGAGACATAGAGAATAATAAGTTGATACGAGGGGCCGGAGTGCACGTAGCGTTCCCTTGCAAACTGTGGAGGGAATGCATCAGGCAGCCACGCCTTCCTAACGTTTAGATCTCAGGACCATGTACTCGATTAATGTAATCATGAGCAAAGACATAGGAACCTGAAAGGAGAAGGAGGAAGAATGGCAGAATCGTCCAGAGTTGATTTAGAGGAAAATAAGGCCCAAGAGATTGGACTTTTCAGTTTAGGGTGCAACAGGCAATAAATGAATAAGAGACAAAACGGAGACTTTACAGAAAGTTGTTAGAGATGTTTTTGGCAGCAAGAGACAATATTTGTCAGTAGAGAATAAGGAGGTTAGCGACATGTTTGATGAAAGCCCTCTCTTGTCGTCCGAAGATGTATCACTCTCCTGGAACGATTTCTAGTATGAACAATTAGCGAGATGATAGGCAGAATCGAGAAATTTTCCACTCCGTACAGCTGTTCTAATAATGGTAAGAGAAAGCACTTATCGAATTACATGATTAGTGGAGAGAAAAATTTATCGATAAAGGAATGAACTGCCTCATCCCCGTCACAATTACAGCTCTCAATTTATGCAGACAGCTCAAGCGTCATCAGAGTTAAAGAGCCATCTCAATTATAGTTTAGCAAGAAGCGCGCAAGGCCCCAATCACCGAACATAAGATTGCCTAGAAAAAAACGCTAGAGGATGGCTTTGGAGAGAAAAGTATTTTAAAATTAAGAGTATAAGGTTGTGGTCAGATTTGGTGTATTTTACGAGAGAAGGACTAGTGGTGAAAACAGTAGCCAAGTGTGTTTCAAGATTGTGTTTGGAATGTTGTGGGTTCTTGATTATTTCCCATATTGTTGAGATAATGCTGATGATTCGGCCTACTATATATAATATACTCTATATCTAATATATTTATATATGTATATATTATATATATTTATTATATATATATATATATATATATATATATATATATATTATATATTTATAATATATATAGTATATATACTTACACACCCACACATTATATATATATATAGTATTATATATATGTATATATATATATATATTATATTATATATGTATTATTATATATATAGAATAATAAATATATATATATAAATAATATATATATTTGATAAGTTTCAAAAGAAAGATGTTTGGAATATATAACAATGAGGAAAAAAGGAATACTAAAGGTGCATACGTAGGAAAAGGTAAATGAACAGTATTGAAGGAGGATGAATGGGACTTACAAGGAATTAGGAAGCTTTTCTGGATAGAAGCGCGAAAGGTTAAGAATGAGAATAGGGGGAATCTCTTAGAATAATGAATATGGGAGTGCTTTTGTAACTGATGAATGGAAGTGAGGGGAGTGTGGAAGAAACACTTCGAAAATGTGTAATTGGTAGTTATGAAGAGGTATAGTGAATGTGTGTGGGTTTGATGGTCAAGAAGGAATAAGTATTTTGGGGCTGAGGTAGTTAGCAAGGAGGATGTAATGGGTAAGAGTGATAAGTTGAAGAATGGTAAATTTGCAGGTATAATGATGAAATTATGGGATATTGAATCAGACGGAGGCCATGGTGATTGTTGGATTTGGAATTGGTGTATAAAGGTTATAGGAGTAGACGTTAAGATTTCATTTTAGGAGACAGTATGGAACCTTTATAAGTAAGAAGATAAGGGAAATTTAAGAGTATATCATAATAGTTTTACTTGAGTGTTGTAGGGGAGATATATGCTGGTATTTAAATATCGAAAGAGTGCGTCGAGTACTGAAGGACTGATTGGTAAAGACTAGGTGGGCGTTTAAGGAGTGGTAGATGAGCGTGTGATCACATCTTTACTTGAACAAATGATGAGAAAAGTGAAGGGGATAAGAAAAATAAATTGTATTTAGGATTTTATGATTTTGCAGACAGGCGTTAGGGATATTGGGAAGCATATTGTAAGTGTAGCATGTAGGTTTGTGGTAGGCTTTTGAATGGAATCATAGTATTATACGATATTGAAGCGTGGTGTAGAATAAATGTGTCAAAGTGAATTGGTTCATATAAATAAGCTGGAGTGAGGCAGGGTGTGTTATGTCTCTGGTTATTCAATTTGTTATTGGATGGGTTTATGAAAGAATTAAGATGGGTGAGGATGGTGTTAGAATATAGGAGATGGAGGTGAGTGAGGTGCCCTGACTACTATATCGCGATATTTTGGTTTTGTGTGGTGAAATCTGAAGGATTTAGGGATAGTAGGAGAATTTGAGGGTGTAATAAGAGGGGTTTTGAAAGTTACGTAAGATAAGAGTAAGTATGGTGTAATGAAGGACCAGTCCTCAGTTGAAGTTTGTTGGATGGTGAGCAGCTGGACATAGTGTTTGAGTTATAAATATTAGGATTTATGTTGCTTAAGGGAGAGAGGTGAAGTGAGATAGAAAGTTTGAATGCAGATGGTGGCTGATGCAATTAGATTCGTTTGTGGAACGTAAAGGACTATATTTCGAGTGCGTGGGTCTTCATATGATTGTTACTTGTTTAATGTAGATAGTGAGCTATGTCTGATAAGACGCTATTGAACATAAAGTTTCACGTGGTAGATGAAATATTAAGGTGTGTTAGGTGTAAAAGATGATAAATGAGGAATATACGTATTAGAATTATGTGTGTGAAAGAAAGTGGGTAATGAAGAATATGAAGTGAGTTGAGATGTTTGTCATATTGGAAAGGATGATTACATGTCTGGGTTTGGTTAACGGTGTATAGTGGTGGATGTGTTGGGATCGACCGGCCTGAGAATGAAGAAAAAGTGATTGAGTTCGGAACGAATGTTGAAGGAGAAGAGTGTGAGTTGCGAGGCAGAATAAGTGAATAGAATGATGGAGGGTTTGTGAGGGGGTATGGTTCTGGGAAAACCTCGAGCCCAGGTTAATATTACTATACTTGACGTTATGCATAGTGAGGTCAGTCGAGTCGTGAAGCTCTAGTTGATTTTTCTG
>JABUQX010046518.1:0-27500 GCA_015478945.1 Trachelipus rathkii
ATTAAACATATAACACGAACGGTGAAGCACCAAAAAAAAAATTGGTTCTATATCCAAAATGCATGAATGGGAGGGCCCCGGAGAAAAATGGATATGCCCATAGAATTAATAAAAGAGGGAGGCGAGTGTGTGAAGGAAGACAGTGTTGAACGTTATCAAAAGTTGCTGGAGAGATAAGTGACGGTCCCAGAGTTATGGGGTAAAGCCGATCATTATACCAATATACTAAAGAAAGGGAGGAAGTGGAGTGGAAATGTAAATAATTACAGATTATTTCGTTATTGGACCATCGTGGCAAAAGTAATAGCGAACAAGGATACTTGAAAGAGAGTGAAGAACCAATTGGTGGAACCCAGACTTGGAAGAGGGACGTGTATGGGTTACAGGCGGTAATAGAAGCACCACAAGATCTTATGTTCGCCCTGAGAATGATAACCGGAAAAAGATAATAGAATACAAAAAAAGGCAGTAGCAATCGCGATTTATAGATCTTGGAGAAAGGCAGTTCGAATTCGGTACCTAGGGTGAGGAAAATTGTTCGAGGTTTTAGGAAGAGATTTAGCGGAGGGGTGGTTACTTAAGAAAGGATTTGGAGAGTATGTATAAAAATGACAAATGACAAATGTAATGTAAGAGCTGGCTATTGAAAACGAGAAATGGTTTTAGAGGGTGGGACGCTGGGTGTTAAGCAGGGAAGTAGGTATTGGTCACAATTCTTTGGTGCAATTTTGGATGTGGTAATTAGGCAGTGAGGGAGGAGGTGGAGGATTTGGGAATGGAGATTGTGACTGGCATTATCATCGGGATGACTGGCGTTGCATGGAAGTGAAGACGGAGATAATTTGAGGCAGGGTGGTGTCATGGCTTTTGATAGTAAAACGTGAGAAGGCGGCCTGTGCAATGAACGTAGTAAAACCAGGAAATTATGATATGTTAGTAGAAGAGGATAGGAAGAAGAGTGTGATGGAGGTGAGATGGTTGGAGATGTGGTGATTAAAAACAACGAGGGAAATACAAAGTATATGGGAGTGAATGTTTGGCTAGACGAGGGAGGAAGTGCCTTGGAGAATTGCGAGTAGAAATTGATAAGCTACGGGTCGAGGACGTTAGGCTTTGTATTCCTATCACTCAGGACGATAATGAATTGGAGGGGAGGTTGAGGAAGCATAATTTTCAGTGAAGAGGCTTTTCAACACCGGTATCCTTCTGTACTGGGCGGAAACATGGCAAGTAGACAACAAGAGAGCGAGAAGGCAGAGTGCAGACTGCTGAAAATGAATGTATTGAGAGCGATTCGGGAAAGACCAGCAAGGACAGAGTGGAAAACGAAAGAAATTAAGAAGGTTATCAGGGCAGTAATACCTATTTAATAACAAACGTAGATGTAGCAAGACTAAAGTGTAGTGGGGACATTTGGAAAGGAAGGAGCGTGGCAGGGTGGCCAGGAGGAGGTGGATTGGAGACCGGAAGGAGGCAGACCAAGGGAAAGACCACGGAAGAAATGGAAGGGAGCTCCGTAGAAAGAATTCGCTTGAGAGACATCCAATTGCCCCATCTAATGATCAAGCTGATCGAAGACACGGGTTTGGAACGATAAGGAGTGGGAAGAAGAGGATTGGCCGTGGCTGACAGGCTCATAATGAGCCTTTCTGGGAGCGGATGTAAGATGTAAAGGTAAGAATTAATGAAAACTTACTATATTAAAACATAAAAGGAACGGGAAGCACAAAAAAAAATTGTTTTATTATCCAAAAATAAATTAAATTCTATTTAGTTAAAGCAGTCTTAATAGCAAAGGTATAAAACCTTGGCCGATGAATTTCTGTTAGGCTAGTTAAATCAATATACATTATATACTATATATAATATTATATAATATATATATATTATATTATATATATATATTATAGATATATATATTATATAAATATATTATATATATATATATATATATATAATGATATACTTATAGGCATGCAGAAAAAATCCTGCATATTACTTGAGTAGGTGTGTGAGTTATAATTAACTTGATTCATTAAAATAGAAAGAGAAACAACACAAAATTCATTAAAATCCGATTTGATTCATAGTAATTGACAACAATTGACAAGACTTCTTACCACATGTCGGAAAACATTAATCAACGAGATAATTGATTTGCTCAATGACGTCAAATTCCGACTCAAATTTTTGGCAAGCTTTTTTGCATGGCATTTAAGAATTACGTGAAGCTTGCAGCCCACAAATTCAGTCAATAGTTATTTAATTATTTAAAACAATGCAAAATGAAATTATATCAGATTTAGTCAAAACGAAGTAAGAATTTGACTCAGAATTGTTCACTATAGTGAAACAAATTATTTCAGGCAAGTCATACTCCAATTAAAATGCCTAATTGCATGTACAAAAAATCATGTTTCTGTGGCATATTTGATGATGTAATATTACAAGATCCATGATTATAATCAGGGGCTGCAAAACTCCCACACTTCCAAACTTATCTTTTGATTCCGTTCTTTCTACAACTATTTGACATAGACCTTATGAGGTCAATAATTAGGTCTTTGTCCATATTAATGTACGCTGTCCTGTAAATCAGTCAGTAGACCGCATGTCGCTTGCATTCCATATACTAAGAGATCAAATTCTGGTCAGTTGGGAATCAAAACCATGTGTGGATTAGATACTAAACCATCTTGTAGAGTTTAAAAATTCTAATAAATAAAAATCAATGTTATGATAAATCAGGGATGAGATCATGACAGACGATCCTATGATCCTTTTACAGAGAGTAACGGAATACAAGCGAAGCAAATATTTAATGATGGTTAGTAACTTAATTGTTCTGTTTATAAAGTGTTAGAATTCAGAAGAAGTACTTATATTAAATCTTAAGAAAAAAGTGGCGATATAACTGTGTTATAATCAACATAATAAACTTACATTTAATTGTTTAACTTGTAGCTATATTTTTAATTTCCAAACAGACAAAGAATGTCCTCTTATTTGAAGAGATATGGACGGTCCACAGTCGATTGTTTGAATGAGATCACCTAGCTTCAGATTCTTGTCGTCTACTTTATGGTGTGATTTATGAGAGAGAATTAAATTATATTTATATTATATTGTATATATATATATATATATATATATATTATATATTATTATATTATTTATATATTATATACTATATTATATATATATATATATATAATATAATATTAATAGGAACTTTCTCCTTTAAAGGGTAGATAACCGATATATATCGAACAAAAAATGTAATGATTTTTTTCGCAATATTTCAAGGGCAATTAGTGCGAAAGAGAAACCGTCTGAGGTTTTTTTTTAAACTACAAGATTTATGCCTAGATTGATCGCAAAAATAAAACGAGTCAGGGTCTCTCGGCCTCAGCGAGGAGGACTACCGGGGGACGAGTCCCCCCTCTGTCCCTCGTCGACTCGGGTGCCTAAAAATAATATTAATTTTTTTTTTTAAATAAAATATAAAAATACATGATAAAAAAAGCAACTTGTGAAAACTTTCGCGCTTTCATATTGGAAGTTTTAGCTAACACGTGACACTGCTGGGCGCAATGCAGTAGAAGTCCCGCGATGTCAGATCATATATGTCACTTTATGCAACTTTCCTGTTTAAAGGATAAGTGCCTTATAATATATTATATTATTATAAATATCATATATATATATATTATATATATATATTATATATTTATATAATATATAATATATAATATATATATATATATATATATATATATATATATTTAAATAATATATAATTATAATATATATATATATATATATATATATTTATATATATATATAATATATTATATATATATATAAAATATATACTATTATATATATTATAGATATATAATTATATATAAAAAGGATGTAAACCGATATATATTGAACGAACGATATATCGATTTTTTCGAATGATTTCAAGGTAAATTAGTGCGTAGAAAGTTGCCCAACAACATTTATTTTTTTTTGTATGACTAAAGAATACCCAAGATTAAAAATTCTAAGAGGAAAGATTCAGGGTCTCTCGGCCTCAGCGGGGACGGACAGGGGAGATCTTTCCCCCTTCTGCTACTCCGTCGGCTCAAGCACCACTTAAAAAAAAAAAAAATAAATATAAAACATATACAGTAATAAAAAAATGTTTCATAGTTCTGAAAAAGAACGTCCTTTTCTATTGAGTTTTAGCTAACACGTGACCACGGAACGGGCTGCACGAGATAGCGTTCGGCGAATACGATATTATTCGTCTTTTTATGTAACCTTCCTTTTAAAAGGACAAGGCTATAATATATAGATATATATATATTATATATATATATATATATATAATTCATATATTATATATATATTATATATATTATATATATATATATTATTATATAAATATAATATAATATATATATTATATAAATTTATATATATATATATAATATATATATATATATATATATTATATATATATTTAATATAATATATAATATAATATATATATATATATATATATATATATATTTCTATATTATATAGATATATTATATATATATATCATATTAATTATATATATATAATATATACTATATATATATATATATTATTATATATATATAATATATATATATATATAAATAACTTATATATATCAGAGGTGGGGCACTTTCGCTCTTTAGTCGCGCTAGTCGCTAGTCGCGCTCCGAGCGGGACTACCAAATAGGTGCGGGGAACAACGGAGGTGCGGGTTGTCAGGAAATTAGCGAGACATTTTGCACGTTGACGGATCAAAAAAGTTCCGCTCTTTTGTTTCCGCACCTTTTTTAAAAATAGAAAATATAGTTTACTTTGTTAATCCTATTGGTTTAATAAAGAAATATAATTTTTTATTTTAAGTTTATAACTAATTATATTTTAGTCTAAGACTTATTGTATTTTAATTAATTCAATTCCAAAATAAATTCAACCTCCTTAAAAGGTACCATATATAATAATAACATTTTAATTGATTTTATAGACTAAATGGCTATTATTACCCTCATCTATAACTTGAATTAATTAAAATTATACTTTAAATAACTAGGCAATATCTAAATCAATTCTGTTTAAAACCCATCTATTGATGCTGATGATATATTATCTATATATATATATATATTTATTTATTAGTATAATATATTATATATATATTATATATATATATATCATATATTATATATATATATTATACAGTTATATATAATATATATATATCATAATATAGTATAGTATATATTTAAGTCAATTTCAGAATGATTAATATATATATATATATATATATTATATATAATATATATATATTATATATTATAATATATATATATAGTAATATATATTTATATTATTATATATATATATATTATTATTATATATTTGGATTTTTACATATTTTTACATATTTACTATAAATACGATTTTAGCTTTTTTTAACATTTACGGTTTTAAACTTAGGTTTTACTGTGTGATAATTTTAACTGATTTTCAGTTTGTTTGTTTTTTTTTGTTTGTTTGTTTTTGTCTGTTGTGTTTTGTGATTGCTGTATGTGGCATGCAACGATGGCAGCTTTGCAACGGCGCGGGCTTTACTAGTACGACTTTACTAACACGTGGCTTGCAATTAACTCTGCGATCGTGGAACACACCTCTCTAATCTCAATCCTAACCTTTTAGCTCCTGTCTGAGACCCACGATGTCTAGGAATGTCGGTCCTCTATTTTAATATATGCAACTACAATTTTTCATAATTTTTACGTCTAGAAGGGTGGAGTAATAGCCTATGTTAAATAAAAACTCCTGTAAACACGATCATCGAGAATCTCGAAATTCTCCTAACTTCGATTGTATCTGTCGGCTTAAAATTTTCTTCCTTTCTACTACAATAATCTTTGTGCTTCTGCTACTGTTCTCCTAACAGACAGAATTTTCAACGACCTTTTTGAATACCTACTAACTTCTTCACAGAGACTGTTATATCTTCACATCCAAATACAGAGGTGCTCTATTTAGAGGGATTTCAATGTACACAACATGAATGGGGGGCTCTCATACTGATTTAGGTGGGCAGGAGGGCCGAAACATTTAGCATTCTCAACGATCTGGCACAACTTATTATTAAAGAACCAACACATTCCGGATCGTCACCAAGCCAATTCTTGAACAACACTTGACCTATGTTTCCCGACTAGTCCTTCTCTCTATAAATACACCACCTTCAGCTTACCTCAGTTTGGTAAATCTGCACGCACAACCTATATATCTCTTCAATATTTAAATACTTTACTCTACCAACAGCTCCATCTGCCCTACGCGTTTTTTCTGGCAATCCATTGAATCGGGCGATGGGGAGTATTGCCGTTGCTTCTAACGCTACACTATAAATTGCAGTGACTGCTTATGTTCATCTGGTAGGGACGCTTACTCACCTTCTGCGATCAGTAGGTGGAGGAGCATGTAATCGATTGATGGGAATGAGCAGGTTCGTTCCTTCTTCAGACTAATCTTCTGCTCTCTATCCACATGGATTACGATCAGTCGCTTGTTTCTCTGGCAGATCCAGAGCTAGACGACAGTGCGTTATCGGGGTGGAAAAATTCTCGTTCTCTCATCACTCTCGCTAACTTTTTCATTTTGCTAGAAAATCGTTGCAGGGATTACTCTTCGAACGAGCAAAGGGAGCTTTCATCAAACGAAAGTGCGCTAACCTCCTTGGTTCTCATATGGATTAAACTTTCCGGCATCTTCCAGAAATATCTCTACACTTCTGTAAAATCGTCCTTTAATCCTTCTTATTCGCTCTGAGGTTCTGTTGCTATTCTCAAACTGAAAAGGCCAATCTCTTCGGCCTATCCTATTTACTCTAATTCAACCCGGGACAGATTCTGGCAATTCCTTCATCCTCCTCCATTATTCCTCTCAGGTGATCCTATGCCATTTGCTTGATTTACATTCAAATCGGGTGCATGGGCTCCTGAAAATCTACGAACGTTAGGAAGGCGGAGTGCGCCCGAGATAGGCATTCCTCCCGAGTATTGAGGGGCTGTGCTTCCGTGCTATCCCCGCCCCTCGGTTTAAACATAGTATTCTCTATAGTCTCAGATACAGCAACTTTCCCTAGTGTTGGAAGCAACGACATGTCCAACCATGTTGCCGAAAAAAAGGAAGCCGGCTGCTGACCCTTCTAACTATCGCCCTATTAGCTCACTATTCGTATTCATATCTAAGATCTATTAAACCTTCTCACTCATTTCTACAGATAACAATTTGGAATCTCATTCACTTCTTTCACGATCAGCCAGTAGGCTTCGGCGCTCGAAGGTTCTACTGGCGACTCATCACTTTCCTAATCATACTGATTTACAGGGTTTTCCAAGCCCCTTAGGAACTACGGGAAGACTTGCTGTGGCGCTGCCATATCCCAAAGCATACTTAGGCGAGGTATGAACGCGTCACCTGCTCATCCAAGCTCCCCTCCTTGTTCCCCTCCTTCTTCATATTGCACTCCTTGTTCTCAGGATTAATATTTCAAATCGCTCAAAAAATATCGGCCTGTTGTTGATGGGAGCGACTTGCTTCTTTTCACTTTTCTGTCAATCAAGTTGGGCTGACTTCACCACTCAGGGTTCCTGCCTATCTACCCACTGCCATTCCTACTTCTTCAAATTACTCGAATCACTTCTCACCTGCACAATACTAACTCCTATATCAACTATAATGCCGATACGACTCGACCCTATCATTCTTCAACTAATTTCAATTCACTTGCTCCTTCTATCTTACTTCTAGAATTGCCTACTGTCTTAATCTTCCAGATTCTATTCTCGCTGATTACTGAGCTAGAACTCTCTCCGTTTATTCTCGCTGATGGGATGAAATTCAAATTCTTTAAAAAACTCAACTTTCTACAGAATCTCCATTCTCATACACCCTCTAACTTTCTATTTCTCATTCGACGGTTCTTCTCCCTTTCCTGGTTCGCAATATGAACATCCATTCGAGCAGTTCCACATAAACAAAAAAAATGTCTTAGGAAACCTCACATCAGCGAACGGTTGCCATGGACCGGCTCAAAGAAATAGGGGAGGTTCTGTTTAGACTGCGAAGACTTTTTTTTTCCTCTTCTGCATTTGCTCAGCCTATACCAAGGGGTCATCCGCCCTTGTAATGGAGTACTGCTCTCATACTGGGGGGGGATCTGGTTTCACCCGGCTTTGAGATAGGTCGAGCTCAAAGGCCAAAGCTATTAAACTAGCTCTAATTTTTCCTGACAAACCTCTCTCATCTCTTGACGCGATGTTGGATGTTGGAGCTTTATTCTTTTCTATAGGTACCGCAGCCGGCAGGTCGCGCGAGGGAGCTTATTCACTCTCGTACTCCACCTTTTCTACGTCGATACCTCGACTAGAACTAGGGGTGCTGCTATCTGCACATAGACGTTTGTTGTGTTGATGATGGGAACCCAGGCATTAGGTCTCAGCTGCGTGCTTCCTTCATTCCTTGGCCACATCTGTTCTGTTTGGAAATTCCTCATATCCATCTTCCTGTGTTTCCTGAGAATCTTAATCCCGCCCACTTCAAAGCCTCACGCGTCTGTGCTCATATTAGCGACTAATAATTACTTTAGATTGTGACTTACTGAGGCGCGCTGCGAACACCCCTCCGTGATAGGGCTCTTGCCCCCGTGGACGTGGGTGGTGACCTGTAAAATACTATATAATATAATATAATGTATATAAATATATATAGTTATAAATATATATTACTATATATTATATATATTAGTATATAATCATATATAAATATATATATACCTATAAAATATTTAATAATATAGTATAATAACTTATCATATACGTTACCCGAGCGATTTAACCGTAGCATTAGCCAACGACTCATGCAGGAAGTCGAGGCCTTTCATGAGATTACTAAAAGTCTTTGAGCGAAATAGACCGATCATTATATGGGAGAACCAGCTGTTCTAATATTTAGAAGGGAGGCAGGGACTTTTTAGAGTGAAGAGACCATTAAATACAGCAATGGACTGCTGGAAGTGAACAACTAACACCAGCACTTACTCACCAAGGCATCTATTCCCTATTCCAAGCAATAGGCCCACGAATTCTTGTTGAACTTTGTTCATAAAATATAATTAACCATCTTCCCAATAGGTTCAGCCTAACATGCTTTTAATTTTGAAGCACCAAGCTTTATTTGATAAAAGGCTAATATGGATCGTCTTTGCTCCTTTGCAAAGACGGACATTCGAGGAAGAAGTGGAAAATCTTGGATAATTATTAGTCAAAAATATTCATCTCAATTTTTTCACTATAATATTATAAATTTTTTGTTTAAGTATTACTATTAGTTAATTTAATATTAAAATCTCTTTTTGTGAAGTCGCACACTATTAGCGGGAGACGTGCGGACGTGCGGACTGCGGACAATTGGCAGATAGCGGAGGTTAAATGGTTGAAATAACGTGCGGAGAGGGCGCGCGGACTACGATTTTCTGCGACGAGTTGCGGAGGTGCGCGAGCGGACTACCCCTAAATGAGCAGGGGCCCATCTATTATATATATTATAATATAATATATAATATATAATCTATAACAGGTTGATTAATATAATAGGCGTATAATAAATAGTATAAAGGATAAATAACACATATGGGGTATATCGCTATTTAATAAATATTATAAGATCTGACTATAATATATGAGAAATATACATACCTAACATATATAATAGTATAATATATAATATATTTTATTGTATTTATTCATTTATTTTCCACGACATCGGGGAGAAGGATTACTATTTATGTTGTATTACCGACACGCGGTGGGCCCATTACCAGTGGAAAGGCCGGCAAGATTAAATCCAGAAAAACCAAGCGGTGATAGAACCCCAGCCATCAGCGCATGAACCAAGTCAAGATACTCAGCCCAGCATCGGTGGCATGCCAGGCTCTTGGAGCTCACAGACATACTGTGCGTGAGTGCTAATAGGAATGTAGTGTCTGTTGTAGTAATAAGGGTGTACGTGGGTATGTGGTGGCTATGATGAGTGAGGTGAGGGTTTGACGCGATTTAGACTGTGATTTTATACACTATGCCGTAAACCTGTAAATGAATTACAGAAAATCTCTTACAAACGCAAATGCTTCGTGGCCGTCTTGATGATTATCATATTATATATAGTTATTAATATATATATAGATATATATAATATATATATCATAATATAGTAGTATATATAATATTATATATATATATATTATATATAATATATATATATATATAATATAATATATATATATATATATATTTTTTTAATAGAAAAAGCAACACTAGAAGCCCTCCATATAGACCATCTTAATCAAAAAATTATAACAACGTTCGGAAATATACTGTTTCCATATCATCAGGTGAGATAACTAGAGAATATAAATTATCACAATAATAATAATAAAATTCGAAACAAGCTGCAATTATTACAAAGAAATTCCTAAAAAACAAATTTAACCACAATTCAACAATGTTTGGAAAATATTACAAAAACTACTAACATACAATACCAATTTACAAACTGAGATTTTAATATTAGCATCCTCTGGACGGCGCTTCCAATATATAATGCGGAATCTATAAACAAATATAAATCGTATACTAAAGTTTTAATTAATCATTTGCTTAACTATAACATAACATTAATAAATTTAAATTAACAGGAGCAGAAGTGTTTTCAAAAGAACAAGAAAAGAATTAACTTACCGATTGATAGGAATTTTCACAATGCAAATACATTATAAGTAGGAAAGGCAAGTCACAAAATCGCTATCAGCGACAGAGTACGTCAAAACAGTTGCACCTTGAAAGGACCAGAATCAATATTTAAGGAGGGTTTATTTTTATGATTTTTATGCTTTTTTCTAAAATATGTAGGTTGGTTGTGACTATTGTTGGGTTAATATATCGACAATTGTCTAATCAGTTAAAGCTGTGGTACTGAAGAGATGGGAATGATTTCTGATGGGAAGAAAAGCGGGTGACTCAAGAAAGTTTTTGTTACAGGGTGGGAGACACTTGTGTTGTCATCATCCTCACAAAAAATTGACGCAAAGTGCTGCCAATGATAAAACAGCTCACAGCTGCTTACATGAAAACTTATAAATCAATGATAGAGGAACGAAGAGATGCAGGAGTGTGGTTTTTATGGTTACAGAAGGAAGAGATTTTTCTTGAGGCTGTGAATACCAGATTAATATTTAACTGAGGAAAACATTTCTGCAAAAGGGAACTCAACTCTTTACGTTGCTTTACTTAAAAATGTGTTCGTTAAAAAGGTGAACTATATTATATATTGCATTTAGCGTACATATTAAGTCGGGATTAGATATGAGTAACAGGAGGATCAGAAAATCACATCTATATTATTATGATAAAGATTAATTTTAGTATGATCAGTTTTATCTATTCACGAAGATTTAAAAGAAAATTTGAAACTCATGAAGCATAATTTAAGAGGTGGAACTGAGGTGATACTCTGATACTATTAAAGTTTTTAATGCGATTGCAATTTTAAATGAGAGGACAGGCTCGAAGAACATTAATTCCCAACCTTGAAAGGATTTTTGCGTAAGACGCTTACGGTCAAATTTTTGGAGTCAGATTTCTCTAATTAACATATCTAAAAATGGCAGAGTACCATCGACCTTCTCCTCTTTTGTAAAATTAATGTTATTCAGTTTGTTATTTAAGTAGTCAAAAAATGGTACAACTTTGTCTTTATTTGAAAAAAGTAAAAATGTATCATCCATGAAACGCTTATAACGAATTGGTTTAAATGAGGTGGGCACAATTTGTAGCCAAATTTTTTCAAAATGGCTTAAATATGAGTTTGCCAATGTATCACTAAGGGGGAACCCATTGCCAGAGAGTCTATCTGCTGATATAAAGTATCACTAAAAAAGAAAAAAAGTATCTCACCAATTTAAATCATCCAATAAAAATCATACATCAAAGTCTAAACAGGGCAAAAAAATATTCATCAAGAAGAAAAATAACACACACTTAATTTATAACATTTAATTATAAAGATTCAATGTCAAAACTCGTCATATAATAGTTATTTACATCAATGTTTAGTAACCAATTCTTGATTGATGATATTTTTCAACAGAACCCCACCTTTCATGGTTTTAATAAATCCGAATTTAAAACTTTGCTTACACTGGCTACTCAGGATATTTTTTCTTTTTTAATGATACTTTATATCAGCAGATAGACTCTCTGGCAATGGGTTCCCCCCTAAGTGCTACATTGGCTACTCATACTTTTAAGCCGATAATATTGAAATTGGCTGAACAAAAAATTTGTCCCCCTCAATTAAACAAATTCACTATAACGTTTCATGAGATGATACTTTTTAATTTTTTCAAATTAAAGAAAGTGTACCATTTTCTGGAATAATAAAAATTTATAAACTGAATAATATTAATATTTACAAATATAGAGGAGGAAGATGGCACTCTGTCATTTTTAGATATGTTAATTAGAAATCGACTCCAAAATTTACCGTAAGCAGTCTACCGCAAAAAAACCTCTTTCAGGTTTGGACTTAATTTCCTTCAGCCATGTTCCCTCTCGTTATATAAAATTGCAATAGACATTGTAAAACTTTAAATTATACAGAGTTATCACCTCAGTTCCACTTTTGATCTTATGCATAATGAGTTTCAATTGTTCATTATTAAAATTTTATTTTAAAAATAATTACTATCCACTAAATTAATTTACAAACTATATAAGTTGAGTTCTGATCTCCTGTTACTCATCTAATCCTCCGACTTATAATGTACCTAAATGAAATGTATATATAAAGTTACCTTTTACGAACACATTTTTATAAAGCAACGTAAAGAGTTGAGTTCCCTTTTGCAGAAATGTTTTCCTCAGTTAAATATTAATCTGGTATTCACAGCCTCAAGAAAAATCTCTTCCTTCTGTAACCATAAGGACCACACGCCTGCATCTCTTCGTTCCTCTATTATTTATAAGTTTTCATGTAACAGCTGTGATGCTGTTTATATTGGCAGCACTTTGCGTCAATTTTTTGTGAGGATCGATGAGCACAAAGGTGTCTCCACCCGTACAAAAACTTCTCTAGAGTTCACCAGCCTTTTTCTGTTCATCAGAAATTATTTTCCATTCTTCAGACCACAGCGCCAGGTCAAGCCAAAGCTCAGGTATACAATTCGATATATACCCAAACAAGTCACAAAACACAACTACAATATTATAGAAACGCACTTCAATTCCATTAAAACCATAAACCCTCCTTCAAAAATGTAATCTTATATAGCCTGCAATAGTTTCCTAAATTGTGTTTACAGTATATATGATTCGAATGTAGTGACTACGATGATTTTAAAGGTGATTCAAAATTTGGATGAAATAATCTTCTTTTATATTTTTATCGCTATTTTTCAATTTTTTTATTAAATTTTAGGAGAACATGATTCCCCAGCAACTACAGCCTTCCATTGATACAGTTTTTATTATAAATTAAATTCCGCATTACTTAGTATTGGAAGCAGACGATCCAAGATGCTAATTAATCTAGTTCGTGTAATCGGTATGTTTATAGTTTTGTTATATATTTCAAAACCATTGTTGAATTGTAAAATATTGTTTTTTAGGACATTTGAAACATCTTGTTAAAATATGCACATTTCGAATATTAATTATCTATATTGATATATAGTTAAATTTACTAGTTATCACTGATGATGGAACCAGTAGTATTTCCGAAACGTATTGCACTGTTTATAATTTTTGAGAAAGATGCTCTACTATGGAGGGTCTAGTGCTGCATTTTCCTATTTAAAACTAAAAATTCACCAGCTCAGTAGGAAACCTGGATCAAACACCATAATATCATAAATATTTAATGCGTTCCGAGAGAAAGACAGCTATCCACTTCAGTAATATAGATTGGCCGGGATGAATTCATCCAATTCCGATCATGGAACGAAATTTTGGAGAAAGTGAAAACTTTTTCTTTCAAAGAAGAGCATATACATGATGTATATAACTTATATCAACTGAAATACGATTCACAGCAATTCATTCTGTTCTATACTTTTTTATTCTCATTGTTCATCAAAACCAAATTGCTACAATGTACAGAATCAGAGAAAGTTCTAATGCTATCCAATCGGATCCAGGAAGCATTTTCTACCAACATGACGACAAGGAAGCAAAAACATGATGTGCAGATTTATGCGGTGGTAAAAAAAATAAGTTTTAATATACAAAACTAAAATTAATTAAATAAATACATTGTTAAAATTGTCTCAATAAATCGTTGGGACAAAGGACAAATATGTACCATGTGGAACGAAGTATTAAACGCATTGGAAAAATTTAAAGGAAATTCGAAGTATTTAATATAATGGGTAAAATTAAGGGAAATGGATTTAATTATATCAAAGAAGGAAGACCTGTAAACAGATCTTACGTTCGCAGTAAACTACACAACTAACCAGTTATTGTACATTAAACTTTTTAACCTATGATTATTATATAGTATTAATATTTATTTTTAATAATATTTTTCTATTTGGTATCAGTACTATTACAATACAATATTGATGGAGGAAGGGAGAGCTGAGGAGGCAGAAGAACTAATAAGTATGAAGTAGTATAGAGAAAGAATGAAGTTGAATGTCCTTATCGAAAAATAAATTTTTTTTTTTAACGCGGCTAAAAACCCATCAAATTTTCCAAATGGGGTAAAAAAAAAAGTTTTTTAATAACCTGAAGGATGTGTTACACCAAGCGATTTTGATGGTGTTATGGCATCAGCTTGCACGAGCAATCAAGCGAGAACAGCCCATACAATAATCTACACAGAGTGCATCAACAAAGTAGAAGCAAACATGCAATGGAGACAGAGCAAAAAACACAGATTCATAGGCGGGGTAGGAAAACAATTATCTACATGAACTACCAGGGTTGTGGAGTCGGAGTCGGATAGTTTCTTTGAGAAAGAGAGCAGAGAACGGAAGTATACGAGAGATTAACTCTGCCATCTTGGATAGA
Source organism: Trachelipus rathkii (assembly GCA_015478945.1). Lineage (NCBI taxonomy): Eukaryota > Metazoa > Arthropoda > Malacostraca > Isopoda > Trachelipodidae > Trachelipus > Trachelipus rathkii. Next base: position 15,180 of record JABUQX010046518.1, read on the forward strand.
GCGGGATCTACATCCAGGATCAAATATTTTCAACGAGTCCAGGTCAATTCTTCAAAAAGAGTGGAAGTCACGGAGTCGGCCAAATTTACAAAAAGGTCAAGATTCGGATCAGTAATTTTGCAAGAGGTCAGAAAGTTCGAGCTTTAATTTTGAACCGAGGTTTGATAGTAACGGAAAGCCGATAAAATTTTTGAAACAGGTAAATATGTGAAACATAGAAACCCACTCAGGAAACTAGAAAAGCATTGCGCAACAGTAGTCGAAAGTATCGCCCTTCACAAGAAAAGTAAATGATTAATATAATATCACAAATGTTTATACATATGTTTATTTCTAATACCATCCATGTAGTGTTTTTTATTTTAACCTTCTTCTGGGTTTATTTGAGATTTATATTTATTTATTACACAATAGTACTAACTACAAGTGAACAGATCTTCGGAACTGGGGGAGTCAAACATTATTTTAAAAAAGATCTGTTTTATAATGGATTAATCAAGAGAAAAAAAATAAAAGAAAATTTTTCAATAAACCATACTATACCATACACATCTTCACAATCACATCAAACGCTCAAATACATATATGCCCATAAGCAATGACTTCCTATACGTGTAATGGTAAATGAAGAAAACACAAAGTTAAAGATTTGTTAACAACTCTTATTTTTATCAGACATTTCTGACTATATATACAAGTCCACAAAACAAAGTATAGTTAAATATATATATTGACGTATAATAACTATATTAGTTATTACCACGGGATATAAATGACTATTAAATACATATATTGTATATCTTAAGTAATATTATTAAATATTATATATATAGTATAATATATATATAAGAATAAATATATACCTATATATATACAATATTAATATATAATCATATAATAAATATTAAAATATAATACCTAATTATTGAAATCCAGATTCTGTTGAAAACCATATAGGCTAAGGATTCCATAGCCAATAATATCAATATTTTAAATATATAATACTACTATATATATTTCTACAGTTCATAAAGGTAGTACTACTAGCGAATGATTACCTAAGTACCACTTTGAGCACGGGCCCTGGGCGGCAATGACAAGAGCACTTAATGAGGGGCTTTGAGCGTATTGGTACCTAGGCACGTAATTTTCCATAGAAAAAATAAACACATAGTATATAAAAGTATATTAATAAACTGAACAGTGCAATAGCATAGCTGTACAATCGATCATCATATGGTTACATGATACTATTGAAAGATTTTAATTTTTTTTTGTTGAAGTGCAAAATCAATATATTTAGAGTTATAGACCTCATGATCTATAAATGATTTATTTTCCAAGTTTACAAAAAGCTTTGTAAATGTTATACGGGCATAAGCGGAAATATCAGAATTATAGAGAGTCAGAAAAATTATTGTTAAAGAGCCAGAACTATATTTTGAAAAAAAATGCAAATATTTTCCAGAAAATAAACGTTTTTGGGGTAATCACAGGGATCACTTGTAAATTATGTGGACTCTGTAGATCTTGAAAGTAAAATATCTGACATATAATCAACAAGTAACAAGAGGTAACTATAAAGGGTACTGATCATAAAAACCATTGATATTTAAGAGTAACAATCTTTTCTAGTTCGAAAATTTAAAACTATTTTTACGAATATATTTATATTTAGATTTAATGTTTATTATTAACCTTTCATAAATTAAGAAATTCGTCTTATCTAAAATTATGAAAATTTTATAAAGTTATTTAATAACTTTTTCCTTATTTCTTTTGTGTATCTTATAACATCCACAACATCAAGTTTTACCATATTTAAATATATAGCTCACTTATAGTTAGCATATAGAAGGCGTAACTATGTATCGCCTACAGATATACAAATTCAGATATTCCCAGATGTTTAATTTCGAAAAGAGATCGCTTGGCCAACAACCGAGAGTCCTAACACCTATCCTGACGCAGATTGCTCGGTTTAACCGGGAACCGTGGGTGGGGGGGTAATGAAAATCCTTTTAGACAAGAGAACTGAGGCAATTTTACCTAATACATATCACTCCCGAGGAAACACGAGCCACATTGACGTGGCATGACCGGTATAAATAAAATATACAATCCCTCATACAGCGAGAGAGATCTTACAAGAAGCCAACAAATACAGGGCCATCATATGCATTAAATGCCTAGCGGTTGCATCATAATATCCAACCCTAGGCCGCAACAATTAAGATCCACGGCCAGGCGACCCCAGCACTATGCCCAGAGTTGTTAGGACCCGAAACAACACGAGCTAGCCTGTCAGGGTATCCGCGTACCATGCTTTTTCACGAGGTCATCAATATTACACGCTCGTGAAGCTTTCATACAGAGAGAGAGTTAGAGGGAGCTGCTCACCGATTGTGAATTAGGCAGCGGGAATGTGTTTGATGCATGCACGTTGCAACCACGGCTCTATATTTCCCCACATATTATTGTTAGTGAAAAATCATCATAAAGACAAACTACATCCTAAATGAACAGAAAATGAATAATCAGATATAGGGGAGAATAACGAAAAATCATCGTCGGCATACTCTCAATAGGAATACTCAAGCTAAACAGCCTCTTATAGAGCTGCGTTAAAACTCCCATATGCACTTCAATATTGATACATTGCAGGGTAGAGTTCCCCATCTCAGATCCTCCTATAGATACAAAATTATCACTAGTGCTTCTCTGATATGGGTGATAATTTACTCACAGATCAATTTAGTGCTAAGTGGGTCACGAAATTAGTAGAACTAAATCTTTAATCATAGACTCTGCATTACTAGAATGGCCCTACTATACAGACACGAAGGTTCCGCAACTATTTTCTCAAGTTAAGTGAGAGAGAGAGGTATATAGTGCTTGGAAACATATATAAACTTTGCGAGAACTTATCAGACGATTTGTTTTTTCGTCAAAGAGAGACTGCTGAGGTTTCATTCTCACAATCTATTTTTACATTATTAAATTTTTTTAAAGTTCTACAATCTTGCATGACTTTTTTTATCTTATTTTTTAAATTTTTGTGTTATTAGCGGAGATTTAACAACTTTGAGAGGCTGTAGTTTTTTTTTCCTAACAAGAGCGACAATTTTCGCTTTTCAGCTTCATTATTTTATTTTTTTAGAGTATATCCCTGTGATACGTGCCTATCATTAAGAATTGGGGGGTGACCACACTCCTTGGGTAGACATTACAAAACCGTTAGCCTCTGCTTGCGCAGCGAGACCCATTGTGAATAAGGCTAGCGGGAGGCCCAGGGCGATTGGCCTGGTTATTGCCCTGCCTGGAGACACCACTCGATTTAATTTAGAGATATAGTAATGCTATATAGAGCATTCAAGTATACGAAGATTATAGAGGTACATTACCTAAAGCTTTATGATCTCACATTACTTATAGGCTCCAAAATGACAGATGATAACGTAACTAATGAAAATATAAATATAACTATGGACATTACCATGCTATTACTATATAACTGATATTTAAATAATAAAGTATTTTTATCGCTGATATATATGTTTTATATAATATATATAACTACAAAATATTTAGTGTTATTAATATAGTATTTGATAGAATACTACCTATATACCTGTAAAATATATACTACATGTATTACTAATATATATATCACTATAAATTTAGAAACACCTAATAGACTAGTTTAGATTAATATTATATGCCTTTATACGGAAAATGTGTTATTATAACTAGAAAGACTATAACAGTTATCACGAAATAAATAACATTTTTTAATCAGTAGACATTTTTACTGCGGAATTTAAAAAAAAAATAAAAAAAAATAATGCTAAAAAATTAATTGTTTAAAAAAAATTGATAAATATTAGTTTTTTGACTAAATATCGAAAGATGCTGCTATTACTTACTCGATATTGAAGAAGACGCAAATGGATGCAAAATGTTGAATGTTTTTTTTAAAATAACGCAACGGATATTCAGCTAGTAACAAGAAAATGATTAAGATAGAGATTACTAAGATAAGGTTTCATCGCCTAACCAGGAAAGAACGACGGAAAGGGATATTGGCCCCCTATCTGTTTGGATCTCGAGAACCCCCTAAAAAGGATATAAAATAAATAATATATTTCTCCAGACATTTAAAAAATGTGGTATTTGCTAAATTTTATGTTTACTCGAGAACCTAATTAGCAGGTTTTCATAAGGTCCAATCAGTAAGCATCAGCTATTACATCGGTATCTCTAAAGATATATAACTATAATATTTAAGTAAGTTATATAATAAATATTGAGAATAAAATAAAAAATATTTAAGATTTCCTCGATGAAATATTTCAAGAAAATTTAGTTTATTTTACCTGTAGATTGTTATATGTTTTCTGGTTACCATGCTGAACTAGGTTGCAGGATGACACTAGAGAAAAGCCATTATGCTTATTAGTGGAGAATCGAGGCGGAGTTAATTTGTATTAGAACTATAATAACTTTTATTACACATTTTATGTATTACACTCAATTAGACTTCATCTCTTCTTCACCATGTCTATCTACGATGATTAAAAGTTAGATATATTATATAATATATATATATTTAATTGAATCAAGATTGAATAAGATTATAAGTTATATATTATTATTATATTATATTATTTATTATATTATCTATTATTAATTATATTAATTATAATTAATAATTTTTTTAATTAATAATTATTATATATAATATCATATATTATTAATTTATAATTAATTATTAATTTATATATTATTATATATATATATATATATTATAATTTTATATATTATTATTATATTAATTAATTATATTTAATATATTATTAATTATAATTATCTTCATTCTAATAGATTATCACTTATAAAGAGTTTACCTAATTATTATATAATTGTATGTTATTGTTCTGTTATATGTCCTAAGTATATTATAATATGCAGTTTAAGTTATAAATTAAAATTTATCTATTTGGTAAGTATATTATGCTCAACTAAATTAATATAATATTATTGATTAAAAAAATTGATTATTTATTAAATCTCACTAGACATTATGTAAGTATTACGTCTTGACATTTTTACGACTTTATTATATAAATATATTCATGCTTATAGTTATATACATATGATTAATGTTTATTAGACATAAAGTTCTCCTAGAAAGTGTCATTTATTTAGTAGGTATTGTTGCATGAGCATGTTCTATGGTGATATGAATTCATATTCTAGCAAATATTATATCGACATATGAGACAATCTTGAGTAGGAATTACATCTCAATGTAAAAGAGTATTCTAACTTCAGGCTCTTTTATGACTTATTTTTTTTCTTTAAAAGTAAATTTATCTAAATAAAATTTTAATGGAGTCAAATTTAACGACAATTTAAATGATTTAAATCTAAGTTATAAACAAAATTCACGTTAAAAATAATTATTTTATTTGAGGCTGAAAATATAAAGTTGTCCAACTATAAAAGTTTGACGATGTAATATTGTCCACTTAATTATTATATATTATTATAGGTATAATATGTATTTTCCAAATAAAAATAATATATTTTATTATTTATATTATTAATAAATCTTGGAGTAAGAATTAATTACTACAGATATTATATTAAGATTTCAGTAAAACTGAAGTCAACATGTAATATATCATTCAATATTATTCCACTTATTTTTGGTTATAGATTTATATATTTCAGAAAAATAATCACTCAAAGAACTTAATGTTTATTATTTTACATGCAAAGAAAGATTAGAGCAGATACGAGACAGAACAATCTAAATACATTTCCCTATTTCACTTGTATATATTAAAAAGGATCGGCATTCATATTATTCTGCTTACCACATCTTTTGATACAAATCTCAAAATGAAAAGAACAATGGCAGAATTATGTGAGAGCACACTAATTAGTAGTAAAAAATATACTTATTCATATTCCAGATCTGGTTGCCAGTGAAAAATTAATAATCTCAGTCCCAATATAGTTCAGTCACATTTCGTAGACGCGATCTACACTGAAAGTATCAAGTATCTACAGAAATAGTAATTTCACTAATAGAGCTTTCCACTAGATGTATCAATATGTGGTATATGAGTTTAAGTGATCTGTATCATACATCTCTATCGTGCAGCACCTCGCGTGTTTGGATATCAAGTATTAAATATCTCATATATCTATATTTTAAGAAGAATATAGAAATAATAACAAATTATATTTCCATCCATTTATTTCTTTTTCGGAAATCTTGATAAATCATACTAATGACAGCTGGTCGAAAAAACACACATTATGTGTTACTGTTTGCACATATTGAATTATCATTCGTCCATTTCGAATAGAGCATACTTTTTTGAACCTCAAAGAAATTTTAAGATATTTTAACGGTATTGAAAATGTGTGTTTTATTCTTGACTGGTGTGAGATATAAAGTCATAAATACTAAATATAACAATTTTTTTTGATAATAGGAAATAATAGCCTAGTCTATCACGTTAAAATTAAGACTGAGAAGAATACGATATGGCCATTGCATTGTATAAGGACGTCATCAAAAAATATAATGTTAACAGAGACGAGACTGAAAGTATTGTAGTATATGATTAAGTAAGATAGCCTTATAGATTTTGGACCACAACCAGATATTATAATATCTCTAAGATTATTATTGAGGTTGCGCAGCGAAATAAGCTCATCATAGAGAATAAACCCGTAATTTGGAATACTATAAAAAAGAATGGATTGGAGAAGAAAAACCACTAAAAAGTATAACTTATATGCACAAAACTATAATGAATTGTATGGCATAGGTATCGAGTAATATGATGCGAGATACACTCGATTCACAAGCACCCACAGAGAGGCCACGAAACAATTACTCCGTTTGCAGTTTAATTAAGTTGTAAAACAAAGAGAATTACTAATTCGTTAACACAGGGATAAAAAAATAGTTAAACAGGAGAGGGTAAGATTGTTTGAGCTGTAAATGCACGTACCTTGACTTGAATCCATTGTGTATACCAATAGAACTTAGAGTCAAATTAATAGCTGCGCCGAATATTGCTTATAGAAAAGTTATGTTAATTATATATATATTATCTCTATTATATATATAACTATACTCTAATTTATTTAATTATATGTGTAATATTACCCTTAATTATTATTAATATATCTTTCTGATATCATTAAGGTCATATTATCTATTATTAATATATATTATTGGTGCCAAAATGTAGTATCATTATTTTAATTCACTACTTATAATATAATAATTTATTATTAATTATATTATTATTATTATTCGACTTTAAATGTATTATTATTAATAATTATTAATATCTCACATACAATTATTAATTATTGACATCATATTATATCAATATCATATTATTATTAATAATTAATTATTTATGACTATTATTAATATAAAATTATGATTGTTATTATTATTATATTATTGACTTTAAATAAATAGACTTATTGAACTTGTTTATAATACTTTAGGCAAAAAAAAGCCATTTAATAATATATCAACTTATAACTTGTTATTATGATCAAAACGTAATAAAAGATTATTGTTGATTATAGTTATATTATATTATTATATTTATTTAATTTATATAATTATATTATTATTATTATTATTATTAGTTTATTTATTATATATATTTACTGTGCTTTCTGCTGACTCATTTGTTTATTTCTTTCATAATGACTTTTTTTTAATATAATAATAATTATTATAGTATGATTTGTATTATGATCATTTATTATGATCAGCATTTTGAAGCTTTATTCCGATCTTTCCACTTATGCAGAATGATAAAAATAATATTTTTAAAATTATGATCTATTAATTTTATATTATTAATTAAGTTTTTAAGTGTTAATGTGATGATTAAGTGATTATAGTGTTTAAGTGATAATTTTGATTGATTAATTATTCAATTATTATTAATTATTATATTATTATTTAATTTTATTATTATTGCAGTTGCAATTGTTATTGATCAATATTACCATCATTATATTATTATTTATTAACTTATTGATTATTATTAATATTATTATTACTTATTATTATTATTATTATTAATTATATATTATAATTACTTAACTATTTATTATTATTATTTATTATTATTTTATTATTTTTATATTATATTAATATTATTATTATTGATTTATTATATTATTATTTGATATTAATTATTATTATCCAACTTTCGTCATGATTTAAATCACAACATCCCACCAAATCAAGTTTATTATTATTAATAGATTATTTATTAATTATTTATATAATTAATTATTATTTATTATATATTATTATTTTATTATATTATATTTATTATTATTCATTAATTAATATTATTTATTATTATATATTATATTTAATTATTACAAATTATAATATTATTAAATTTTTATTATTAGTATAGTTATATGGATTAATTATTAAAAATTTACGAACGTTATGACAATATTATTATTATATTATTATTATTTTTTAGTAATTATTTAATTATTATTTTTAATAATCATCTTAATTAACATAGATAAATAAAAAGAATTAAACGATCACTAACTATTATTACCTATCATTATTAATATTATATCCCTTATAATATTACATACTAACGATTATATTATTTAAAATAAGGAAATTCTTATTATTATTGATTATTATATTAATTATTATTATTATTATTATATTATTATTTAATTATATATATTTTTTATAATTATTATTTTATACATTTTTATAAGTTATCATTAATTATTCACTAATACAGCTCAGGAACTTATATTGTATGATTTACTATCTTTTATATACTTATTAATTATTATATTACATTATATTATAATTAATTTAATTTAATTATTATTATTATTTATTTATATATTTATTTTGTTTATCTTATTTAATACAACAATACATACAAGTTACCAGCAACTATTTATATAACTTACAAAAACTATCATTTAACCTTGATATCCATTTCTTCTCTATATACTTTATTATTAATTTTATATTATTACTTATTAATATTATTATTATCAATAATTATATTATTATTATTATTTAATTATTATTATATTAATTATTATTATTTAATTATTATTAGTTGATGTCATTTAATCAGATACCACTGTTAGTGGTTTCTAACATTGTAGGTTCTAGTGGGAAGACCTGAGAGAAACCGATACATTAAACATTCTAAAAGAGCAATCTGGTAGTTTGAGGACGTAATAAGCGGATTGTGAAGTGTCTATAGGCTAACTTCGAAATCTGAGTGACATTTGAACCTGTGGACGTATCCAGGGAACGAAATTATAAATATCCCAAAACGCAGAATTCAATTTACAACGTTTAAAATAATTAATATGGCGGAGTATTGAGCAAAAGATATTAGTGAATATAGTTACCCTTAGACTTACAGGAATGAGTACTTAACAATACGATTATAAGCATGCTAACTCATTAGTAACTATATTATCCGATATGTAAAAAAAATAATGTCCAACTACTAATTAATCATTAGGATGATCAGAGCAGTTATTCACTGCAGAGAAACTTTGGGTCATATAAATATTCTTCCAATTATATACTTAAATTTTGTCTGTAGTACACATGCCTAAATGCTATAAATGCGAACGTTATGGTCACAATGATAGAGAATGTATATACAGGAAATATTGTAGTTCCTGTATGGACTATCACGTGCGCGGGGAGCAACCTGCATGCCGTGGAACTACTTGGGATTATTTACATATATATATATATATATATATATAATATATATATATAAATATACTAATACTATAATAATATATATCATATGTATATATTATTATATTTACATATAGCCTTCTTTCCTATAGATATAGATACATTGATAGATAGATAGATAGATAGATAGGAAGATAGATAGATAGATAGATAGAATCAGTAATATTGAGAGCTAATGAGAGTAGTATATTTATATAGTTACAGAACCCTTAGTGTTATATAATGGTCAATTAATTCATTGCAGCGGGGACGATATTATTATTTAAAACTATAAGTAATGATATTTAAATACAAAAGCATGAATATACACATGCGCGAGCAAAGGCAATGCATCGGTTGCCCAAGGTAAATGAGGTCAGAATGGTAAGAAGAAATCCAATATCCTAAAGTGTAACAATAAAGCTTTTTGAACTTTGCAATTACTATATTAACCAAAAGGTTAAAATTATATTTATTTAAAACCGATTGTGAACAAATTTACAAAGAATATAGCGGGGGAAGTCCCTACACAGAACGAACGAAATAATAATAATAATGACGATCTTAATATCACATAAACTGAAAACAAAATAATATGACAAAATAACTAAAACAAAAAACCTCCTCAAAATACACTCACCATTTATACACATCAACAATGAAAAACCATACACAATACCACATTAACCCCAAAAATCACAAATATATATATAGTATTTACACAAACAATCAACTCCACCATACTAAAAAACACAAACACCCTACATATACCACACTTAACATACAACATACCTACACAAATACATCACACACGTATAGGATAGGTGATATAGGTATGAGGTATAGATACGTAGTTAATAGGTATGTATAGTAGACCAACCACAACTATCCAAATACATCTAACACTTAATACAGAACTATACCCGATACTAGTATTGAATATTCTACTAAAATATACCTATATATTATTCACTATATACCCACTAATAAAAATACACCGCTATATCTGCTCCTAACATCAACTTTGAGTGTAACGAACATCCGAACCTGACGCAGCAAGTATAAATAACAGTATTAACCGGGCAATTTTCCGTATTACGACTCCGTCTGTTTTATTTCACATACTCTATACTTTTCATCTAACTACCATGACATCTATCGAAAAAAGTATATCACTATTCTTACCAAATCCACACCCAAACTTCATTCCATTACAATAAACATACCCATTTATCAAAAAACTCACTCTCTTTACACAGACAATGCTATTCAAAAGTTTCGAACCAATATTTTAAAAATCCAATTCTTTTTAAAAAGTAAATTTTAGTAAAATTTTGTTTTTATATTCTTCTATTGGGTGTTTTTCAAACTAAAGCAATACCCAGGGGGAAACAGCGAAAGATGGCAGGAGTCGTGCCTTCTCGGCCTTTTGGGGAATGACAGGGTTAGGACTATTCCCCCTCCGGGGAGGGTCTTTAGAACCCCCCGCTCTTTGGGTATTTGGGTGTCCGCGGGGGTTCCTTCGCCCCCTCCTATGGGGTATGGAAAACCTCCCCCCTTCTGTCCCCCGTCGGGCTCGAGCCCTAATATATATATATATAATAATATATATATATATATATATATAATATATATATAATATAATAATCAAATAATAATAAAAACACAACATTTACACATACTAATAAATATATATATATATACGTATATAAACTATCACGAAATATATTGCAACATATATACCTCCCTTATCCCATTACATCACTCATACATACCACACACGCACCTATACACACCTATCCCAACAATCCATCTACTTAATAACCACACAACTATAACAACCCACACACACACACACAACACAACCACACCACTACCATACTCTACCAACCACACGCCAACTAGCAAATCACCACACCACACCACCAAACAAAACTACACATCATAATGTGGTTTCTGTAGTGATAAGTACTTTTCGAGACTATTTCATTTTTGAAAAAAATATTTAACATAAATGTGATGTTTAAAAATTTAATAAAATATTTCACATACTTTTGAATCATGTGCCGTTACCACTGGAAATTCATTGTTAGTAAATCATATAACAGCTACCGAACAAATAATACCACTACTTAACAAATACAAACAAAAAACACAAAATCCCAAATCACTGATTTAAAAACTCAAAAAAACACATACAATGGTCGCGAAGCATAAACACACCGCCAGAAACCACACAAATATAAAGGCACCAACCACTATCTATACTAAACTAAATCCGTTACTATACTATGAACAAAAGCTAGTAGCTGATAATATGAACTATATATACTATATATATATATATATACTATATAATATATAATATCATTATACAGTACAATCAGCATAGGGCCTAACCCGCCAAAGATTCTAAAAAGTTTACATTGCCACATGGAAACAGGTAACACCCAATATCTAACACATAACTTCCATCATACTCTATATACCGATCACATAAATGCTCT
>JABUQX010046518.1:42500-45000 GCA_015478945.1 Trachelipus rathkii
TATTCCCTTTTTGGATTAATAACTTTAAAAAAATGGTGTTTTTACTTTTAAAAATTGTTTCACCAACATTCACAGCGGGTCAGGGGTACAGGCGGAGCCCCGTAGAATACCCTGTGTGCCATGCATTTTACGTCAATAGATTAAAAAAATAATAATTTTCATTCCATCTTGTACCAGGCGTAATTTTCAAGATGTCTGCCGAACCTAATATTGGGGGATCATGTCTCAGAAATTTTGGGGGACGACAATTGTCATGCATTAAAACATATTTATTATTATATTACTTTTTTTCTTTTTAACGCACTTCCTTTATTTCTTTTTCATTTTCTTGCATTACAATGTTTCACTGATTTTCAAAAATTGTGTTCAGTTTTACGTAGCTATCATAGTTTTTTTAGATACAGGGGGCCCCTAATATAAATGCTGCCAAATCCTAGATACACAGGCAATGATATTTTTCGTACTTTTTCTAAATTTCTGACACCTTTGCAATACAATTTTATTAAAGCTAGGCTAAGAATAGTGTGAGGCTTTTGATTTTGCGTTCGATTTTTGTGTAAAAAAATAATTTTTTCAAATTATTTTGCTTCACTAATTTTAGGAAAATTCTTTCAGACGTATGAATTTATTAATTCAAATATTTAGTATAATAATAATGCTCTTTTCATTTTTTTTAACAATTTTATTTAGTCAATTAATTATGTTAATTAGGATTTGTTATACGGCACCGCTCGTGCGCAGCGCATTAGAAGCGAGCGCTTCAGCGAGCGGTCTGCAATGCATCCACGGCAGCCTGCCGTGCATCCACCCTATGGTATTGTATTAGTTTTTATTAAACTCAATAAATATCTAATAAAAAATAATTTAACTACAAGATAAAATAATTTTGAAAATGAAAAAAATCTCAATTAAGATATATATATATATATATATATATATATATATATATATATATATATATATATATATATATATATATATATATATATATATATATATATATATATATATATATATATATATATATTAAATTTTTTTTTTCAGTACGTTAATTATAAATTTGTTGTTACGATTTATGCATGTCTCTAGCAACATTTTAGTGTATTATGTTTCAAGTACTTTTGTGCCCTTATCTAAGGAAATTTATATATATATATATATATATATATATATATATATATATATATATATATATATATATATATATATATATATATATATATATATATATATATATATATATATATATATATATATATATATATATATATATATATATATAACTTTATATACTTCACTGCTATATGCTATATATGACCCGTTTGAGGCTATAAACAGACATTTTTATCGTGGGGAATGGAGAAAATTGATCAAATAATAATAATCATAAAAGCATTTTATTTATTTCAAGAACATTAGTTAATAATAATAAAAAAAAATTAAAGCAAATAAATTCAACGTATCCACTTAAATTGTCTTTTCCCGGGCATAGGCATTTCTGGAGGGAAAAAAAAAGCGCACTTGAAACTCAGGGAAAAATCTTTTGTGCTATACTCAGAAAATATACAAAGAGAATTAAAAGTTAATTCCTTTTGATATAAAGGGTTCAAAAGAACCTTTCTTTATTTTTTTCTTTTATTTTTATTTTTTGTCTTGAAGGCACAAATATCCAATGAATGTAAATTAATTCCATATGTTCGACCTTTCTGTATATATATATATATATATATATATATATATATATATATATATATATATATATATATATATATATATATATATATATATATATATGTCAACCTGTATTGTCCACCGAATGTCATAAATTTCACCTATAAATGCTTCGATTCTTCAAAATATAGTGTTTTAAAATTATTTTCGGTTTACCGTAACTTTGATCAAATTTGAACTGTCCCTTCTTTTATGGTTATTTTCTTGGACGATGATCTTATCAACTAGACCCAATTTATTATTTAATTTGTCCCTCCATCATAATTTTATCTATCTTTGCAGTCTCCCCATTTCCATTTGTTTTCAATTCTGCCCATTATTGTTTGTTAATTTGTTTTGCTAATTGTTTTCTATTTATGACACTGCCTGCATGTTATTCCAAACATATATCTTTCCATATCTATTCTTATTTTCTTTTTAGAGTTTATTATTGTTCTCCCGTTTAGGTTTAAAATCCCGCAGTCATATTGGTGCTGGTAACACACACCACTCAAAAAGTTTCACTTTTTTACAAAGTGAAAAACACCTAGGAATTGATATCCATTACTCAAAAATGCTCTGGCTAATTTTCATTCTTCTTTAAATTTATTTGTCTGTAAACTATTTGAATATATCCTTGACCAAGAAAATCAACTTGTTCTAGAATGGAGTTCTCAAGTATTATTTGTTGTTAGGTTTTTGCTTATTGAATATATATGACATGTTGGTTTTAATCCATTGTAATATATTTTAGAAATTTAATCTTACTGCTCCGCTAACTTTGTCAAAC
>JABUQX010046518.1:57500-67636 GCA_015478945.1 Trachelipus rathkii
TCTGAAAGGCCAATCTCTTCTGCCTCCTTTTCATCTAATTCTACCCTGGACGATTCTGGCATCCCTCCTCCTACTCCTTCTCCTCTCAGGTTTCCCATGTCTTTACCTGTGATTACATATGATCATGTGCATGGGATCCTGAGATCTATGAACGTCAGGAAGGCTAATGGCCCTGACCGCATTCCTCTCCTTGTTTTGAGGGAGTGTGCTTCTGAGCTGGCGCCTGTCCTAGTTCAACTCTCTACTCTCTATGCCTTAATACTAATACTTTTCTCTCAGTGCTGGAAGCGCGCATATGTCAACAGATCGCGAAAAAGGTAGCCGCTCTGATCCTTCAAACTATCGCCTATAGCTCTCACTTGTATTCTATCTAAAATCTTTGAAACTCTTCTTAACTCATTTCCTGGATCATCTGGAGTCTCATTCCCTTCTTTCAGATCATCAGTATGGCTTTCGTCGCTCGAGGTCAACTGGTGACATACTCTATCTAACTGATTTATGGTCTTCTGCCCTTAGGGACCATGGGGAGTCTTGCGTGGTGGCGCTTGACATATTCAAAGCTTTTGACCGGGTATGGCACGCGTCACTGCTCTCTAAGCTCCCTTCCTTTGGGTTTCCTCCTTCTCTTTGCTTACTCTTGTCAAGTTTTATATCTGATCGCTCGATATCAGCACACATTGATGGAACGACCTCTTCCTCCCTTCCTTCTTAATTGTGGTGTTCCTGAAGGTTCTGTTCTATCTCCAACTTTATTCTTACTTTTCATCAACGATCTCTCTCAGCTGTACTTCTAACTTTGTTTACTTATACCGATGACTCAACCCTCTATTCTTCTACTCATTTCAAATCTGCTCCCTCTTTTGCTTCTAGAGTTGCCTCTCGTCTTCAACTTTCCGATTCTATTCTTGCTGATCTGGATGGGATTTCCCGGTGGGGTCACCGCAACCTTGTAAAATTCAACTCTTTAAAAACTCAGCTTCTTTACATCTCCCTCTCAAAAACACCTCTTAACTTTCCTATTTCCTTCGACGGCTCTAACGTCTCACTTGTTAACAACATAAACATTCTTGGTCTGAACTTCAACAACTTGGAAGCCTCATAATTACAACGGTTGCTAAGGTGGCCCCTCAAAAGAGGCGCTGGGAGTTCTGTTCAGGTTGCAGGAATTTTCCTCTGCACAGCTGCTCCAGTTATATAAGGGCCTTATTCACCCTGTATGGTGTACTGTTCTCACATTTGGGGGTTCCGGTTCCACTTCTATTGGATAGGTTTGAGTCTAAAGTTAGAGATTAATAAACTGTCCCCTACTTTCTCTCTTGACCTCTATCTCTGCATTGACGTTGGCTTTACTATCTCTTTTCTATGGTACTACAGCGGTAGATGCTCAGGGGAGTTGGCCACTTTCCACCTCCATTGCCTCGCCCTCGCAATACAAGGGTGCCATGCTCTCATGAAATTTTGCATGAGTATTGAGAACCCCAGACTTGTTCGTTGGGGTGCCTCTTTCTTTCGCTACTTCTGTTCTGGTGGAACTCCTTGCCTTCTTCTGTTTTCCAACTGTATTTAATCTTCCTCTCTTTAAAGCCCACGTCTGCGCTCATCTGAGAGATTTGCCTTAGGCTGGGGATTGGGTGGGGTTTTCAATGTTTTATTTTCTGCACCCTCCTTGAAAAGGGCTCGTGAGAGTGAGGTAGTTACAAGATATATATATATATATATATATATATATATATATATATATATATATATATATATATATATATATATATATATATATATATATATATATATATAACTATATATATATATATATATATATATATATATTTATATATATATATAAATATATATATATATATATATATATATATATATATATATATATATATATATATATATATATATATATATATATATATATATATATATATATATATATATATATATATATATATATATTATAATCTCGATTAACGCGTTTTCAACTAACGCGACAGATCTTTTTAAAAAAAATCGAATTGCGTGCACTAAATTCTATTAACGAGGTGATTAAAAAGAAATCACTGAATTTTTTTTTCATTGTTCATGACATTATTGTAAAGCTCTTTCTTGATTTTGAAGAATTTAATGAAGAAAATATAACTGGATTAATAGAATCGCACAAGGAGGAGCTTAATGATAACGATCTCCTCAATCTAGAACATCGGAAAGCTTACAGAGCTGCAGATGATGAAGAGACTGAAATTATATAAAGGAAGAATCATAAACGGAATTCAGTGATTTTTTTTTCAAGAAAATATATATTTTAAATCAGAAATGCCATAATATTGATCGGGATGTGGATCGTAGTAGCCAAATTTTGCAGTAATCTTGCAGCAGCTTTGCGACAATATTGCGAAATTAAATAAAAGCGAAAAATATGGTAATGGTATTCATGAAATAAGTATTTCTTTAATTTTGTGTGGCAGTAAAAGAAAAATTAATTTGTTTCTTATATCTGCATGACAATAAAAGGAAATAAGAGGAAAGGCTGGGATGATTATTATTATTATTATTACTCCGTGCATAGTTGTATAAAAAAATATAAAACTTCTTAGTTCAACTTCAGGTTTTATTACATTATTCCACATAGGTTTTTAAATTCGATTAATGCGGATCTTTATGGGAACACATTAGTAGTAACAGGGTGTTTAGGCCGACAGTATGTAACAACAGTATTTATCATTTTATCTTGTTGTATAATTATTTTCATTAGATATTTGTTGAGTTTAATAAAAACTAAACCAATACCATAGCGTGGATGCACGTCAGGCCGGCGTGCATGCATGGCAGACCGATCGCTGAAGCGCTCGTTCCAAATGCGCGCTGCGCGCGAGCAGTGTCGTGTAACAACTTACTCGTGCGCAACGCGAGTAAATTGTATGAGAGAGAGAGAGAGAACTTTATCGTAATAAAGCTTAATTGACTAAATAAAATTGTTTAATAAAACTTTAAAAAATCTTAATTGTCTAAATAAAATTATTTAAAAAAACAAAATAAGAGTAAAGAACTAAATATATTTATTGAGCTTCACACCAAATAAATATTGATTAAGTTATTTTCTCTTTTATCGGGTAAATTTTACTTTTTTATTATTAATAAAACTTCTCCAAAGAACGTAAGGAAAAATTGACATGACCCGAATTGATAAAATGAGGGATGAACGTAAGTAGTAGGAGAGCTTTTCCGCACACCGCCCTTGACCGCGACCTTTTTGACCTTTTTTGACCTTGACCTTTTTTGGGCCCAAATTTTTACCTGACCTTGACCTTTTTGGGCCTTGACCTTTTTGGGCCTTGACCTTTTTAGGCCTAGACCTTTTTTGGCCTAGACCTTTTTCGGCCAACCCTTTGGTCTTCCATGGTTCAATTTTGGCCCACCCTAATTTTTAGGCAACCCCAATCTTTTGGCAACCCTAATTTTTTCGGCTACCCTAATTTTTGCAGCCCCTTCGAAGGGTTGCATAAATTTGCGTCAGCAACACGTTGTACGTGTCCCCACCCTAATTTTTCATTAACCTTTAGTCTTCATGGGTCATTTTGCCACAGTAATTTTTGGCCACCCTTTAGGGGCTTAGCCCTTTTTTGATGTCTTTACCTTTTTTGTCCTTGACCTTTTCTCCAAAGCTTGCCAGATACCATGGGTCAAGTTTGGCCCACGGTAATTTTTTGTCCTTCCTTTAGGGACTTAGCCCTTTTTTGATGTCTTAACCTTGTTTGACCATGATATTTCGGCCTTGACCTTGCCAGATACCATGGGTCAATTTTGGCCCACGCTAATTTTTTGGCCACTCGTGTCCCACCCGTCCTATTGTTTTTGATATTTCGCTCACGCATACACACACACACACACACACACACACACACACACACACACACACACACACACACACACACACAGACTTACACACAAATAAATGACACCTACATTCACCCATAGACACTAGACACTTATATTTACACTTATACACACGTACAAACACGACCAATCCTTTGGTCTTCCATGGGTCAATTTGACCACCTAATTTTCAACAACCAATTTTCGACCAGCCCGCTGGTCTTCCAGAGGTGCAATTTTGAGAACTTAAATTTTTCGGTCCAACCCCTTTTGTATTCTACGGTACAATTTTGATGCCTCAGCTGATGCCTCAACTTTGATGCCCCTACTTTGATGCCTCAACTTTAATGCCCCAGCTTTGATGCCTCACCTTTGTTGATGGCTCAACTTATTGATGACTCATCTTTGATGACGTCATCTTTGATGGTGTCATCTTTGATGGTACCTATATTGTTGGTTCAGCTTTGATGACTCAGATTTATTGATGGTTCAACTTTGATGGTTCCCAATCAACGTAAGGAGTATCTAGTGATGTTCTATTAGTGTTCTATGAGTATTAGATGAGTGCCAGGTGAGTGCCAGGTGAGTGCCAAGTGAGTGCCAAGTGAGTGCCAATGAGTGCCAAGTGAGTGCCAAATGAGTGCCAAGTGAGTGCCACATAGTGCCAACTGAGTGCCACTTTTTTCAAGCCTTTTCTAGCCTCCCCTGAGCCTAGAATAGCCCTAATATGGGTGTCTACCCCTAGGTAATAAGGTATGAGGAATCGATTGGTGTATATTACAATCTGCTAGAATGCTTCCTACTATGAGTTAGTATTTTTATAACACTTATAAGCACTTACACTCTCCATAGACACTTACACTCACACGCACAGGTACACTTACACTTACACTCACACACTCGAAGCTCAATTTTGTTGCCTCATCTTTGATGACTCATCTTTGATGAAGTCATCTTTGATACCACCTATATTGATGATTCATCTTTGATGACTCATCTTTTGTCTACCTCTAGATCATAAGCTGCCCACCAGGCCGCAGCATGATCCCACCGCGCGAAGGCCCACGACCCCGCACCCGCAGGTGCGTCCCGCCGCGTCCCCGCCCGCCGCGTGCGCCCGCAGGCGCCATATCCCCGCGTACCCGCCCGCCGCGTGCGCCCGCAGGCGCAATATTTCCGCGTACCAGCCCGCCGCGTGCGCCCGCAGGCGCAATATTCCCACACGAATGAAAAATATATATATATATATATATATATATATATATATATATATATATATATATATATATATATATATATATATATATATATATATATATATATATATATATATATATATATATACTACGAGTCATTCATTTTTATTTCATACTTAAACATTTTTATTAAAAACATTTTCGCGAACCTAAAACTGTAACTCATTACAGACATCTTTTATATTTTACTTAATACTTTTTAATTTATAAATTTTTAAAAATTGTATGTAAGAAGAAAAAAAAACCAGAGTGTCTGATATATAAACATTTTATTTTACTACAACTGTACGAAATTTTATTAAAAACATTAACATTACATACCTTAAAGCAGTAAATCAGTAAATCAATAGAGGTGTTACCTAACACCTAAGGGATTAGTATGCTTTTGTTTTACTGCTTTACTGCTTTAACTCATGTTTTACTGCTTTAACTCATGTTTTACTGCTTTAACTCACATATTTATTAAAATTACATACCTTAAAGCAGTAAATCAGTAAATCAATAGAGGTGTTACATAGCAACAAGGGGTTAGTATACTTTTGTTTTACTGCTTTACTGCTTTAACTCATGTTTTACTGCTTTAACTCATATGTTTTACTGCTTTAACTCACATATTTATTAAAATTACATACCTTAAAGCAGTAAATCAGTAAATCAATAGAGGTGTTACATAGCAACAAGGGGTTAGTATGCTTTTGTTTTACTGCTTTACTGCTTTAACTCATGTTTTACTGCTTTAACTCATATGTTTTACTGCTTTAACTCATATATTTATTAACATTACATACCTTAAAGCAGTAAATCAGTAAATCAATAGAGATGCTACCTAACACCTAAGGGATTAGTATGCTTTTGTTTTACTGCTTTACTGCTTTAACTCATGTTTTACTGCTTTAACTCATATGTTTTACTGCTTTAACTCATATATTTATTAACATTACATACCTTAAAGCAGTAAATCAGTAAATCAATAGAAGTGTGACCTAACACCAAGGGGGGATTAGTATGCTTTTGTTTTACTGCTTTACTGCTTTAACTTATGTTTTACTGCTTTAACTCATGTTTTACTGCTTTAACTCATATGTTTTACTGCTTTAACTCATATGTTTTACTGCTTTAACTCATATATTTATTAACATTATGTTTTTTATTTTGTTTTAATACTTTTTATTTATTTATTATTATTTTTATTTATTTTTATTATTATTTTTATTATTTTATTATTTTTTTTTTATTTTTTTTATTATACTTAGTGTTATTTACTTCATGCCTATTGTTATTATTATTTAGAACACACATACACACACACACACACACACACACACACACACACACTTACATACACACATTCACTATGACACTTATACACACATTCACTATGACACTTACATTTACCCATAGACACTTACATTTACACTTACACACACGGACACACACACACACACTTACACTTATACACACATTCACTATGACACTTATACACACATTCACTATGACACTTACATTTACCCATAGACACTTACATTTACACTTACACACACACACACACACACACACACCTCCTGGGTTGCCACTCACACACACACCCACACACAGATTTACTTACACACACAGATTTACTTACACTCACACAGATTTACTTACACTCACACAGATTTACACACACACACAGATTTGCCCACACACACACAGGTTACCACACACACAGATTGCCACACACAGATTTACTTACACTCACACACAGATTTACTTACACACACACACACACACACACACACACCCACACACACACACGCACACGCACTCACACACATATAACATTAATTTATTAAAACATTTTATGTTTTAATTAAACACGTACATTTATATTATATTTAAAAATAAAAAAAAATTATTTTAAAATTTTTTAAAACTTCTATAATAAATCAATCATTATCTTTTGAACAAAGAATTTATTATTAACTGTTAATACTTTTTGTTTATAAATTTTATAACTATCAATCAGTTTTAAAATAACTTTTACTAAAATTTTATGAAATTTTATTAAAAATATATTTATAGTATAAAGATATAAATCAGTAATCAGTAAGGTCAGCCCCTAGCACCCCTCTACAGCAAGCTATGCCACGTTTTGTTCTATTGACTTACTGCTTTACATCATCTTTAGCCATGTAATAAGTATAAAAATAACAAAATAAGTTCTTCTCTGCTAACATAACATGTATTTTATTAAAATCTTTCTAAGTTCTTATTTAAAAATAACAATTATTCACTTACATTTATATTATTCGTTCGATGTTAACTAAAAATATTTCAAAGTTTTTTAAATAATTCGGATTTTCTTTATTATTATTATTATTATTATTATTTATTTCCAATAAAACACAAAACAATCTCAGAAAAGAGGTCAATGAATAAATGGCTGACTAAAGCATTACTAACCTCAATTAGACAAAAACACAACCTACATAAAAGTGCTAAGCTGGGGACTATACCAATGCATGTTTACACAGAATACTCCGCCACTCTTAAAAAACTAATAAGAAAATCCAAAGCTAGTTTCTTTGCTGATAAGTTCAACCAGACTCAATCCAACCCACGTTCGCAATGGAGCATCATTAACGACATTCTAAACCGACACAATAAACTAAAAACAAAAATAGAACAATTAAAAATAGGTGATGAAATAGTCACGAATAAGCAACGCATAGCAAATGAATTGAACTCCTACTTTACTACCGTAGGGGCAGCTTTAGCAGCCGAAGTTCCAGAAACAGAGAGGGTCTTTGCCGACTATTTAAGACCACACGAAGGGCAGAACTTTGCATTCGAAAGAATATCAACCTCTGACGTTGAGTGTGTTATAAATGGTCTCATGAATAAAGGCTCTGACCTTCAGAGTGTCCCGAACTGGATATACAAACACTGCAAAAAAGAAATCTCACCTATTTTAGCCTCTCTCTATAACAATTCAATTGACTTACATCACTATCCAACTGACTTAAAAATTGCAAAAGTTATCCCTGTTCCCAAAAGCTCTGACACCTCCCTTCCGAAAAACTCTCGTCCGATTTCAATCCTACATACAACTGGTAAAATCTTTGAAAAATTAGTCCACGTGCTCAACTTACTAATTACTTGCATGTAAATGGGCTTCTCTCTCAAAATCAGTTTGGCTTCACCAAAAACCACAACACAGAGGATGCTCTGATATTCCTTACTGAAAACCTATACAAAGCCCTAAATGAAAAACAAACATCTGTACTTTTACTGTTAGATTTCTCGAAAGCATTCGATGTAGTTCCGCACAACCTACTCTTAAACAAATTAGAGAGACTTGGTATCAGAAATGGTTCACTACAATGGTTTCAGTCGTACTTATCCGACCGAACACAATACGTCAGCTTAGGAGACACATCATCCCCACTTGCCTCAATTTCCCACGGTGTCCCTCAGGGCTCCATACTTGGGCCACTATTCTTTAATATATATACAAATGACTTTCAAAATTGTCACAATTCAATACACTCTCAATATGCTGATGACACTGCAATCTTAATATCAGACCGTAATATAAACACACTTAACGACAAAGTAAATAATGAACTTAAAAACATTATAACTTGGGTAGAGGCAAACAGACTCTCCCTAAATCTACAAAAAACAAATTACCTAGTAATAACAAATCAAAAGAACCCTATTCAACTAAATGTAAGAGCAAAAGATATAATTATAAATCGGCTATCGTCTGCCAAGTTATTAGGTGTTATCCTTGACGACAAGCTTTCTTTCAAAGAACACATAAATAGTCTCATTAGCAAATTATCCTATGCTAACTATGCATTCCTTAAGATAAGGAATTTTGTTCCAAAACATATTTAAAAAACCTTTACTATAGTCTTGTTTATCCACATCTACTCTATTGTCTTTCGGTATGGGGTTGTGCAAGTGAATACCTGCTACAACCCCTAATCGTGATGCAAAAAAAAATAATTCGTGTTATATCAGGACCTCGTAACTACCGTGAACACACAACCCCACTATTCAAAAATTTGTCTTTGCTAAAACTTCACGACATTTACACCCTCACTGTAAGTAGTCATATCTTTAAATACACAAAAGGAACTGCAAATGATCTTTTGGCAAACATAATTGTACAGAACCAAACGTTAAGAACAAACAATCTCCGTAGCACAAATTCCCTTACCTTAGACAAAGCGAAATTCACCTTAACGAAATCTCGGAGGGCTATCTCATATAAGGGCATAGAATTGTGGAATAATCTCCCTAAAAATGTTCAGGAATCACTCACCATTGGTTCGTTTCGTAGAAATATCAGAAATTTCTTATTAAAATATTAACGAGGGCATTCCTACCCACGTTAAGTCCTATTCTACAACAGTTGGTAGCGATTCATATGGCTATTTTTTATTTATTTATTTATTTATTATTATTAATACTAATATCAATATTATTACTATTATTATTATTATTATTATTATTACTACTATTATTATTGTATCCAAATCTACCAGTACCTTATTATTATTATTATTATTATTATTATTATTATTATTATTATTATTATTATTATTATTATTATTTATTATTATTTATTATTATTATTATTATTATTATTATTATTATTATTATTATTATTATTATTATTATTATTATTATTATTATTATTATTATTATTATTATTATTATTTTATTATTATTACTATTATTTTTATTATTACTATTATAACTATTATTATTATTATTATTATTATTATTATTATTATTATTATTATTATTATTATTATTACTATTATTACTATTATTATTATTATTATTTTTATTATTATTGTTATTATTATTATTATTATTATTATTATTTTTATTATCATTTGTAGTACAATTAATCATTAATAATAATATAATTATTATTATTATTACTATTATTATTATTATTATTATTATTATTATTATTATTATAATTATTATTCGTTATTATTATTT
>JABUQX010046519.1:0-22500 GCA_015478945.1 Trachelipus rathkii
AAAAGCAGAAGTAACTAAAAACTAAATGAGATTAATTTATTTATTTACTTACCAGTAAAGATTATTGAATAAGCAGTTTTATCTTTTCAGTAAAATAATAATATTATAAGCTAAATGATGTTATTTTTCAGGCGTCAGTTATTTATTTAGGATGATGGGACTATTATTTCTGATATAGTTATAAGTAGAGGAGGAAGGAGAGGAGGTCAGATGATCATGACAGTAGTAAAAAGTAAAGTGTGGTGCGATGTTAAAAATAAAGAAATGTGTTCGTGATAGATAGGGTATGTTGGTACAGTTTGTGCTGTATGTTGATGTACTTTCAAATTGAGTATTATTGTTATGTAATTAATGAATAAAGGAGTTACTTATTTAATATATATTTCAAGCTAATGCTAATTCTAATAGATTGTATCGAGAGAGATTGAAGTCTGATTAATTGATAATAATTGTTAATATATGTTTAGAAAGATGAATATAGAGAGAGTAGCTGTATCAGATTTTAATATGCAAGATTTGATAACTCTCTTACTAGTCGAGACTTTATCCCTCGGTGAGCGAAGCGCAGCATACCACTAGCAATTCTACTAGAGAAGGACAGAGTGTGAGTGTGTGATTTGAATGAGACGAATATAAAAGCGCGATCGCTTATACCTTCAAGTTGTGAGAATGTAATGGTCTTTAATTGGATATATATAAATTAACATAGTAAGTACTGTAGAGATTTTTAATAATATACACGTGAGATAGAGTAGTAACTTAGTATGTCCCAGTTAGAATTAATATATGTAGGTGCATACTATATACTAACGTGGTGAACCACACACGTGGAAATGAGATAATATATTGGAGGATGATGAAGGCAGATATCTACTAGTATACAGTCATAATGTGGAGAGATAGCAGACTGTATTAGAGAGGAGTTCACCCATTCTAAGAGCATGAGAGCCGAATCACACTAATATACTCTCACGATTTAGCTAGGGCTATATTAATGGTAATATATATTATAGTAGACACACAGCAGATTCTGGACTATTCACTACTATACTTCCTATATCGTGTATACATCTCTCCACCCACAGAGAGAGAGATTTAGCTGATATTATTCTCTCAAGCTTACATATATAAGAAAGATATATATCGTTTGGATACATAAAATATAAAGTGGATATAGTAGAAAGGCGTATGTCGAGAATATATTAACAGTGGATCGTATAACTTAATATTGGGTGTACTCGATCAAGTAGTTAATTAAAGAAGATGAGGACTTAATCGTACTTCACAGTATGAAAATAGGCTGGAGGATTGTAAGTGTGACGTGATGTTATATAGATCACAGAAGAGCGAGATGAGAGAGGAGTAGTAGTACATCGAACTAATTATATATGGCGTATAGTATTATACACTAGATCCGTATATTGGCAGATAGTATCTAGGCGTGAGCAAGTGTGTTGAAAGCATATGACAAAAGAGCACGCACAGGCAGTCAAGTAGTTATACGTCAAAACTTGGGTACAAGAGCGACATATATTATTCTCACTTTTAAATAGAACCTATATATATATCACCGAGTAGCTAAGGAATCAAATCTTTGAACATAATTTATTTTATTAATTATAATATATTAGGAGTATAAAGTAGAGTATTTTAAACATCTTAATAGTATAATTAAACAACTACTCGAAATAAAACTAGCTATAGTTTTAGTTATGTGTTACTTACACATAAGATATCACATATTATTTCATCGAGGATTATTGGAGCATATAAATATCCTTTATTGATAATAAATATATGAGAATTTTATAACGATTAAGTTATATATTTAGTGATAATCGTAACTATTGTGTGTTTATTGATAATTAAACTCTTTATGGAGATTTTAAGATGAAGGATTATAGTAAGAATAATTTATAATATTTGAGGTACATCACTAGGTTTTTCATTTTAGCAATAAAATCAAGTATTTTGTGAAGAAAATTTAAAGTAACAGTTTAAATTAGTCAATATAAGTTTAAAAAATATGTAATATATTAAATATGAATGGTAGTACGTTGAAAAGATCCACAACCAACTAAAACACAGAATAAAACTAGTACCTATAAATGGTGATCGAACGATTTGTAAAAAAAAAAAAAATCTGTTAGTTGTCTATGAGTATTTCTATCTTAGACGAGAATACCTAACAAAAAGAGCTTAAAAACTAATCACTAACCTATATACAGAGATACTTATAACCTATATACCTATAACCATAAACCTAAACTCATAGACCTATAACCTATATACTAACGCTGCTGCGGGCTGTAGAGAAATTTTATTCTGATACTATAGTTCAATCACATATTATATTGGACTAGTCCCCTACCCCAAACACACGACATAGATATATCATAGTTAGTTATATAGTATTATGGTAGAACATAAGAGAGACGATTGTGAAAAATTATAGGGAATAAAGAAGGGCCACAAAATGGATCTATAATCGTGAAACACCTCGTATCCCAAGGCTGCGAGAAACCACAATAAACTCACTATAGAGAGAGTGCGCAATGCAACTGCGAAATCCACAAAGCACCCTAGGTAACTGTTAGATCAATATTTTCGAGTCGTGAGGTACACTTCGTGAAAATTCCGAGCAACAGATTTCTTGCCGTCTTACATGCAAAACACACTATAATTGCATCACTTACAATATACCCTGGTCAAGAAAAATCAAATATATAAGCCATACGAGCATGCTTAATAACTAGTAAGTTAGTAGGTCAATCACATCACAAGTTACTATTACATCTATATATTGACACCATATAACAAGTAATATATTTTATTTATATATAGTAATTTCTTAATCGATAGCTTGCTCGAGTGCTTCTTGAGTATATTAATTTACCCTCCTGCGTAAGTGAGTCATAAATAATCACATAATATCAATAATAAATTACCTAACTCACTAAAACTCTATTACTAAATGATATGCTAATTTGAGTACACAATCATACAAATCAAGATACACATCTGATGTATACTTAGGTTGAGCTAAATATTCCATTCTTTTCAACTATAATATGTATATAATTCTTGATTGATTTGAATTTTCTTCGCATATCTCAATTTTTCTATATATATTTATAGTAGGAAAGTTAATCTCGTACGATATTTATAGTAGGTATGTTATATAGGGAGTATAAAATATTGATATGTATATATATTATCATATAGGTATATATAATTAGTATGTATAGGTCATGTCTTATATTCGCTAATGTAGCTATTTAGGGCTTATTATCTAGTCTTAAATTTTACTTATGTTATAGTTTTGTATAGTTTGGCTGATTAAGCGACAAAATTATTTGGAATGACAAGTTTATTGGTCTCGTAATATTATAAATATAAAATAATGTTATAAAGATGATACACATTTCCTCTCCTTTCACTTTGTTTATCAATCTCTCTATGAAAATCGCGTTACAAGCTCTACTGATATACCAGTAGTAAACATTTTTCGCTACAGCTCTCTTATTCCTATGCGCGAGCATCGATATGATCAAATTATCCAGATTAATTGTTGTTGTGCTCTCTCTCATTCTGTGCGATACATCTCTCTTAGCTATCATCATATTAGCTATCACATTAAGCTTATTATGTGGAACTCAAAACTGTGTGTGCTACTATATCACGCATCTACTACTATTGAGGTATGGCCATCAAGACAAGATCTACATTATAGTTTCACTCATATTCAGCTAATTCCCTTTGTTATTCATGTATAGTACAACATGTTGACGATTTTTATTAGTGGCTCTCGCGATTATCTGTTATATGATGTTCTTCTCGAGTTCTTTCCACGTTCTAATTCGCGAGGAGATATCACTTAGAAGTATTATTCTCCATATTGCAACATAATCAAAGTACGATGTGTGCCGATACATTTGAGGCGTCCTACACATCTAAATCGTTCAATCAGTCCACAGAACTGCAACTTGCCATAATAAGCGCAAGCGCGCCAGTATGTCATATGACAGTAGATGTAAAACTTTTACTTTGTGCGATACCTCAGTATAGAAGCATCATATCACTATCTAATTTTTTACCACTAGATAAAAAAGATTCAAGTTGCTCCACATAATTTGCCACCCAAGATCATATGTTATCATTTAAATCATTCATGTATCTATCTCTATTCACTATCTCTAAATCTCGAGCGAACAGGTGTGTGTCACTACTGATGAGATGATTGCGATGTCAAAATGCGGTCATCCACTTAAGAACACAGAGTTGTATGATGCACATAGTTATTAATTGTGCCGCTGGTGCTACATAGATACTAAATGATATATCATATAATATAAAGCGCACAGAATTTCTACAGTGTTCGCGGCGAGTCAAGCTGTCGATATCAACACTGTTTGTCGACATACTCACACTTTCGCTATCACTTATGTTGAATTACTGATCCTTAGTGACTTCACCGTAATTTAGTTAAAGCATTGGTTATTATCACACCATGATACAATTCACTAATTCGATATCGTAATATTACCTATATACCACTCTTAACTCCAGACTATGTAGCCAATACACCACGCCACTAAGGCGCACATGAGGCGACGATGAGTCTGCATTTCATCATCATCCCATTAGTTGTGGGCGAGACACTTATCACAGAAGCTATTGTAGCCTCAAAGTCCTAAATATGATAATTGCAATGACTAAAATCAATACTATTGAGATCTCCTCTGATCAATGCAGTCAGTAATGTATTCATATATTATCTAAAAGGTTTGTCTGACATGAACTTACCCTTTCTTGAGTAATAACCGTGGCTGGGCTTTCATATAGATAAAATGTTATATCTTCTAATAAATATATATACCCTATATGGACTTTCGTATATCTTTATTACACGAGACCTTTACAACACAAGAGATGTGTTAGGTACTAATACTGGCCTATAATTACGTAATCAAAGTCTTCCCTTTATACTTAACTTACTTAATAAAATAGGCACATACATAATGCCAGTTTTTCCCAGTCATCTGGTAAACCATATAATTACATCTAACAATAATGGTATTATAATATATTTTTATCGTTTAAAAAAAAATAAAATAATCAATTGCCTTATGCAATGCTGGTACTTAAACATACTTTTACAAAATTCAATACCATGTATACCACAGGGAACTTGCAGCCTTTACTTGATCAATGGGGTCTAGTATAAACTATTTATTAATATTACTCTTTATACCATCAAATTCAAGATTCTGTAGAGTCTAGTTTGTACACTCTATTATACAACACAACTATTAGTGCATCCACAAACACTTTCCTAGTAGGAAACCTGTCCACGGCGTATCAAGAGTAGAGAAACATCGAAACTATATAAATGAGACCAGGTTGAAATGTGTGCCACCAACACCATTCCATGAACTAAGCGCAATCACATATATTTCAGTGTCATTACTTGTAATACGACCTCTATGATCCGATTCTAAATTTCTTTGACACACTCTTTAAGTAAAAGAAGCTAAAGATAACCATATCAGCTCGTGAGGCAGGTCTCTGTGAGTAAACTCAGCGTCCTCCTGCGCTATACACGTCATATAAGAACGTCTGCGCCTCTCATACTGCCTACTTCCTTACGCATGAGTATTCTGGATATTGTACGTATTATTATTATTTATCACACTATAATTATTTTCTAATCTGATCTTCACCCTCATATGATATACGGTCATAGAAATATTTTTAAACATCACCTATCTTATATATTTATCTAATTATTTATATTCTATTATCATCACTCTAAAGTTTCCTACAAAAACGGTTAATACTCTTTACGCCACACCCTAGATGGGTTGTAATATTAGTATTAAAACGATATCACTGACTGTATATATGCATTAAAACTATAGCTTAAAAATTGATTATCACGCTAAGACATGATAAAACAGTTTTGTTTTAAACTGCTTTTAAAGGTTTGTTAGGGTGGTTTATTCTCGTGATAATTATTGGTTAAAAATTGACCATTATGCGGATAATCTAGATTTGTTCGTACTGTGTTATGCAGTTAGACATAGTTGTGTAGGCCGGCAGAATATATCACATTCAATGATTAAAGTCTTAAACACCTTTTCACTTCATATGCTCCCATGCACAGACTCTCTCAATCTCCTACTATCACTCTTAATAACTAATTATCAAATATGAGTATATGATTATGACTAAAGAGTTTATTATAATATATAGAGCCTATTGTGTCTTTGTTTTGTTTCATGTGTATCTCTATCTAAAATACATAGTTTAGCTAAATCAGACCATAGTTTGAATGTGTGACTAACATACGCGAGAGAAATCTACTCCTAAGTGATGTTTAGTATGAAGTAGACAAACTGGAATTTCTCGCATAGAATCTGCTCGCAGAATATAAAGATTACCACATTTATATCTTGGATACCTTGTGTTCTTTATTACTCAGATAGGACAGTAGAGTTTCCTCAAGTTTCCTCTTCATAATTCCGTAGTGACATCTAATTCTTGACTCTGGCCAGGTAGATCTATATAAAATGCCCCGTATTATCTTATATGATTTATTAAACAATTAAAGGATATCTATCCCACATACTGGTATATCAAATATCATGAGATGTAGTTGTTTATAAAGTCCAGATCATTAATACTAATAGAAATTGAATTTGCTTTATTTATATAAATAGACTAGTTATCCACCCCCCACTTCTTTCCTCTACGCGGGATAGTATTATGTATATATATATTAGGTAGGAAATAGAATAGTTGAATAATCAGTCTATTTCTTAGTATTCTCATTAGTATAAGATAAGTCTCCATATATAGTGTCTTCATTAACGCCATGCCGCAGTTATAGCAAGAAATGGTATAAATATCGAAAGTATAACTTCAACAATATTTAAGGTATATGGACTAATCCAGCATCATCGTTATTATTTTAATTATTACTAAGAGGTACATGTATATATTAGAATGAATAAGTAATATTTAGATTAATTTTGAGAATGTCATGTGTTATATATTAATTGTAGGTGAGCTATAACATCATAATATATTTAACCTGTAACAGTACACTAGTATTTACTTTAAAAATATCACCACTTATTTTGATTGTTTCTATGGGGAATTTTGAGCTAATATAATATATTTATATCCAGTAATTTAGAGCCCATCACCCCCAACTTTTACCTAGTTTTTTGCTAAATAACTCTCTTAATATAGTAGGTTCATAAAAATATACTCACTCACTCACACCTTAACGACTCTCAAGTGAATACAGTGACTTCCACACCACGGCTCGACAAAATGAAGCGTGCCACACTGGGTGATAGCTATATAGTAGGTAGGTATAGTGAGTCTGTTAATATATATATATATAGGTAATATAATATATAGTAGAAAGTATAATAGAGGATCAAGATAGGTATCTATAATTATATATTATATAATAATTATAATATATATACATCTGACTGCAAAAGAATCTTTTTATACCACAGAAATTCTCTCCCAACAGATTATGGAGCAAAAACCTAGACCTGATTAATATGCACTGAAAAAGCTAATAATATCTAACTTCCTTGTCTATTGTACTATACCTGAGAAGATCCAGTCCCTCGATAAAGGTCGCCCTTCGTTTCGTTGATTCTGCCCTGGACTACCATTTGCCCTATGAACGAACTCGCTGCACCTCAATCAAGGCGCAATTCCCAGAAATACATGCACCTCGTATCACGAATAATTTCACCATCATCTCCTGAATCAATATCTCCACATACTTAAGAATTCTAACCTTAACTTCTTCATGACGCTTTCATATTAAATCGCGTGATTGAGATGACTAGGTAATCCTAAGCATAGTCAGACAAATGAAATTAGTAATCTGCTATTTTTCGTCAGATCACAGTCGACTCGCTCATTATCATCCATGACATCTTTCGACAGACGAAGTCATCAGAGCACTCTGTCGAGATATATATATATATTATATAGGATAGACTGATTGAGGATCTGAGCTAAAGTTAGTGTTTGTATTTTTATGGTGTTTGTTTTTATATTAATATATATATTTATAAAGTTTACATCCTATCATATAAGGTGCAATTAATATGCCCTATTTTACAGTTCGATGAACGATATGGTTCCGTTTATCCACGCTAATTGTTACCTATATATATATATTTATATCATATAGGTGTAAGGATGTGCGCGGACCAAATGACGAATGCCTTGCCACTAATAGCACTAACCCTAGCGAGTAATTCGATCTGGCACATGAGTGACTACTAGTTGTTTTAGTTAGTATATATGAAAATAAGTATAGTATATATGAGTAATATATAATATATATATATTATTATATATATAATAATAATATATATGAGTATATATAAGTATATAAGGTTTTATGTCCGCTTTACTATTTTAATACAAGGATGGATGATTTGATATATATATAGTAGATAATAGTAATATAATATATTAATATAGTATATAATATTATGATAAATATAGTTAATATATATATATGTATTAGTATATGTAATATAATACTATAATTAATAGATGGATGTAGTATAAAGAAGGGATGATAGATAGAATAAGAGATAGAGAGAGAGAGATAAGAGAGGAGAATTGGGTGTTGTAATAGGTTTCTTTGGCTAGTCGATAAATGATGTTTTCTTTTTATTCACACTATTCTGTTATTATAACCATTCGCTTAGTAGTTGTAATATCATCGAGAGTTTTCTAAATATTTATGAAACGGAAGAAGCGATTTTTTTTCAGTTTATTTATATTTTCTTTTATTAAAGTCAGTCTCTCTTTATTTTCCACCAAATCCCATCTTTCAATAAGTTTTGACTATTACTGGTCCTTACTTCCACAAATTACCCTCCGAACCAACTTACTCCATATGCGGTATATATATTAGTCCAGATTTTTTCACTCTATCTACTATATCTTGTCTCTGTTCTTTCGTGGTTTTGGGGTGTCTCAGTCAGAAAATGCAGATCGGGTAATGGAAGGTGTCATCTGATTTCTGCTCGAGCAAGAGGTATGTTTAAGTTTATAGCTTCTTCTAAACAGCACAAGAGTATCACCACAAGGTCATACTCATCATCTGCTCGGTGTATCGGTAGATCGATTTCGGTAATCTGCCTGCGAATACTTCGGGATACTATCTGGTCATCAGTCTGTCGTCTCTCTTCATCTCTTTGTGTCTGTGAAGAGTGAAGAGTTCGGATTGTATTCGCGCGATAATGTGAGAGGAAGCTAAGATGTCGCTCCTAATGCACCTTTTTGTTTTCAGAGCAGTTGCCGAGCGAGTGTGCCGTCTTGGGGCTTGGCGAAGTGCGAGATTGCGCTTTCGAGCAGACGGTCGCTCGATTTATCAAATGTTGTTGTTGAGTCTTGTTACTCTTAGTCTTGGTATCGTTGGTGTTTTTTCTTCTTGGGCAATTCCAATCAGGATCTTTTCTAATACCCTGCGTAGACACTGGGATTTGCCATCCACCTCTTCCTCCGCTCACCCCTTTCACCCTCTATTCGGGGTGTTGGAGGGAACATTCTTGTTGTGAGAGAGTACAGAAAATAAGATGGGATTAAGCGCCAGAAATAGATACGAGTCCGGAGAAGTTGGAGAATGACGTTGAGAGGCAGAAAGAGAAACAAAACGCAAGCACGGTGGAGGGAGATTATAAATGTGAAGTATCAAGAGTGTTTTGGGTTGCAACATATGTAGAAAGATGTGTAGGATAAAATTATTAATTATATATTATGTAGTATAGTTAGTAGTAAGGCAGTAGCAGTAGTAGAATATTTCTAAAGAAAAAGAAATAGAATAAATTTTTTTTTATCTAATAGTAAATTTATTTTGATTAATGCTTACCCTCATTTCAAACCTCCATCACTTGATATGAATTCGTGTTGGTGATAGGATTAGTATATATATAAGTAGTATATACGTCTGTATACTATTGTGGAGGGACTCTTATAAATGGTTGTAAACTATAAAATATACGTAGTATATTATTATGAATAAGTAGATATATATTATATATATAAGTGATATCGTTAGATAGGTAATATTAGTATGATAGTACGATATATGATATACTATGGCGCGAACAATGAAAGAGACGGAGTTTATTAGATGCCAAATGATCTGAGTTATAATAGATGTTTTATCATGATATATATAGTAGTAGGAGGTACATTCCGGAGGATGAATTTGATTGATAGTATATTATTATGATATAGATATAGTAAACCTAATTGAGAAGGTAGATACAAATACTTGTATATACATATAGGAATAATCGTAAAGATGTGAAGAGAATTAATATTAGTTTATAGCCGTATTAAGTTAGTATAGTTCGTAGATAATAAAAGAGGACGTTAATGTTATTAGTCTAGTGCTTAAAGTTAATGGAATAGTTATTTATAGAGATAATGTTATAATATATATAGTTTCCACCATGTCCTGTTCGCGAAGTTGTCGATATGTGCTTCTGATCAACGAAGGGAAAGGTTGGACATCAAAGTAGGGAGAGCAGCAGGGGCGTGGAACTTTAACGAAATAAAAAGATTAGAATATTGAAGGAATATCTCAAAAACAACAATAGGTAAAAGAAAAAAAGATATAAAGTTTGCAGTGGTGGTGGTGGAAAAATGGCTAGTGAGATACAAATGATGATTGTGATTAGACTTAGAATTGCACTTGGTGTAACACAAAAAAAGAAAAAAGAATAGGATTATTAAGAGAAAAGAAGAAAGAGAAAAAAAAAAAGAAATTACCATGGGTAAAAAAAGGTTATACGGAATACGGAGAACAGGGACAGAGGAAGCCTGCAGTGTACCATAAATTTATTTCAGTTAAATTCAAAATATTCTGAATAGGAATCAGAATTAGAAATCCAAAATAGTCTGAATAATATAAAGGGATAATGTGAATTTGTCAAATAATAAGTGATAGTGGTTAACTTACAGGATATATTATAAGATATGAGAAGCTCTTTTTTGGAAGGTAATAGCGAAGTTTAAGCGATCCAGTGGTATGAAAGCGGGTGATAACACTGTGGAGTAGAGAGTATAAGGATGAATATGGTGATGTATGCTTTATGATTGGTTGAGAAATGATGTGATGATGAGTGGTGAAAGTGAGAACATTTCTGAAAATATCTGCTATATAAATTATATATATATATAATGAAGGTGGATAGTGAATGTGTGTGGTAATTTGTGATATGAGTACTAAAAAAAGGAATTAGAGGTATTTTATTGGATGAGGTTAATTTAGCAATGTAGAGGTTAAAAGGTAATAATGATATAAAGGTTGGCAAAAGTGGTTTAAATTGGTTTCTTGACGTCTAAGTGATAGAATGAAGAATTGATACTGCGCGGGACGGATTGGAGTACTGCCACGACAAACAGACGCAGAAGTGTGAGAAAGAGCTGAGGAGCGTGTGAGAGAATGATACGAGACAGGAGCGAGTCAGGTATGTGAAACGACTCGTCAAAAGAGGAGACCGTGCAGAGGAAGAAATAGTATAGATCATGCAGCAGTGAGTAGGTTAAAAACGGTCATCATGTGAATGAAAGTGAAGAACAAATGTGAGTGTATGACTATAGGATAAGAGTGAAAATATTCAATTTGTTTCTGGATCTGTTATAGCGATAGAGAGCAATGACGTTATTATGTATAGGCTTGTTATGTCGTTGATCGTTCGAGGATACCCGAGAAGAGGCGCGGTTCCTGTGTGTTACGAAGTACTCTTGAGTGAGCAGAGAGATGAGAGACCGTGAATCATTGTATGAGATTGGAGATCGAGTCACAATATTATACTAAGGGATAGCCACAGGGACGTCTCTATTAATTTTGCACAGCGGTCTATCCGGAGTACTCCACACGGAGAGGCGAACATTGAGAATTTATCTATTAGGCAGTGAGAGGAAATGCGATGAGCATTCAATACGCCTGTAAGCTATCCGAGAGAGCACACACATAGAGATATACAGTGTAACCAGGACAACCGCAGGCACGATATATATATATCGCGACACGAACTACGGCTATATATACAATCTATTTGTTCTGCAATAGAACTGTGTACGACACATACTGTATTAACTATATTGTATTAGAGTGTTTTTTATATTAGATAGTACAAAATACAGCTGATTATGATAGGCAGTCTTGAATAAAAGATGTGAAGGACTGAGCAGCTAAATGCTTTTTAGATATGTGTTTACAATATTCTTAAGAGAAATTGCATTATATGATGAAGACAAATATATATATTTCTTTTCAGAGTTTTTCTTGCGCGATTAGCTCATTCTGATTCTAATATCGCGACAAGCACTTTAGAGAAAAGTTAAGCCTAATGCATTACGTCGCAGAGAGCTGCTAAGCTCTTGAAGATATATAGGAGGAGCGGACTAAGTTTATGAGTACCTG
The DNA here is from genome assembly GCA_015478945.1 of Trachelipus rathkii. NCBI lineage: Eukaryota > Metazoa > Arthropoda > Malacostraca > Isopoda > Trachelipodidae > Trachelipus > Trachelipus rathkii. The sequence continues at coordinate 12,494 of JABUQX010046519.1, forward strand.
CCCATGAGTACTTCAAGTGTGTGTCGTGTATTATCAGATGTAGGAACATGTACTCGAAGTTATATCATTACGACTTATCAAAATACAGTTATCTAGCTGGTTTCAGACGCGAGCGTGAGTGATGTACATTATTTATTTCAGAGATAGGCCATTAGTTAATTATATTATATATTATAACTTTATTAGTATATCTTATGTATGAATTGGCATAAGACACGCGGAGAGATCTATATCTATCTATTATATATATATATATATATATTTTGGAGGTGGTAGTAATGTCTTATTAGCCTTGTATGTAGTATTAGAGTTATATGACTATAAGTGTTGAGTTGGATATAATATATTAGTAAGGGGTTAGGTAGGGTTGAGTGGTTAGTAAATAATAATGAGAAGGGTAAGCGTGATGTATGAAGAGTTAAGTTTAGTGAGGGTAGTGTTAGTAGCAGGTGAGGCGAAATGACGGGTGCGATTTTATGTGGCAGCGAGTGATCAGATGAGGTAATGAGTGGATGAGATTGTTACATTCGGTAAGGCTTGGAGAGTGGAGGGTTGCTGTATTAGTTGATCAGGTCATATAGTTTAATGATTTGATGCGGAGAGAAATTTATATAAGAGATAATACTTATAAGATAGTTATATATGGATGATTATGTTATATGTATGTAATGTAGGCGACGATATCGTTGAAAAAGTAAGTGATTTAATGAGAGGATTGATGAGGTAAGGATAGAGATTAGAGTATGATGTATTTAATAATGAAAAGGTATTTGATAAAAGTATAACGGTAGATAGAAAGAGTTAGTAAGTGATAATGAGTTATGTGGAGCTGCGTAGTAAGTATATAGTTCCTTACGTAAGGTGGTTTAAAGTATAATATGTTATTGAGATTGGGTAGGCGTACAGACTGGAGTAATAATAAAATAGGTGTATATGATTTTTTCTATTATAGTAGTGTAAATAAGAGTTTAGTATATATATTATTATAGGTAGGTATAATATAAGTAATAATAATATATTTAGGTGATTATATATGGATGTTAGTAGATATGTAACTAAGATTATTATAGAACTGTGAGTAGTGATGAGTGAGTACAGGGTGATATTGTGGTGAGTAGAATATGGTAGTACCATATAGTATTAATATAGGTAGGGTGAAGTATAAGGGTTTGTATTAATGTAGGGGAGATATTGTCGAAGATAGACAGGAATAGGTAGTGACTGGGTGCAATATTAAATCATATGGTGAAGTTATTAAGGGACTAAGTCTGATGCTGACTAATGGAGGTATATCTTACAGTGAAGAGTTATAATATGTTATATGTTACCTATGGTATTAAATATGTATACTAAGTCTATGTGAGGTACTTCAAAGGTACATTGTGTGAATTTAACGAAGTAGACAAGTACATATAGCTCTAGTAAATTGTTCAAGTACGATGCTACATAAAGTAGTACTATGTTATTCCAAATACAATACATGTTGTCAGAATGAGTCTACATGTTATAGATAAACAGTCTCGCATATATTATATAAGGAGTAGATGCTATATTATAAGGGTGGTGTGAATAAATATAATAATGTGAAGCTTATATATATAAATGATAGTATATAAATATTGAAATACGCTTAATTGAGTAGTATATATTGTGATTAGGTGTTATTAGCATTGAACTTCATTCGGAATGGAGGTCAACCATTAATGATAAGAATAGGAATATTAAAGTATATTATAGTATTCATACAAAACATGGCGATTCAGCGATCGATCACAGCGCGTACCTATCTTTCTCTCCGCAGCGACGATGGTACAGGTTGCGTAAAATGTTGGAAGGGATGATGATAGATCGGTTGGTTTAAAGCGGATTATCGCGAGTGGCATGTGGTTGGAAACCGGTACCGCTGGAAGATCCGAACGAAAAAAGTGGCCATATGAGTCTCCGAAAAAGCCAGAAATGTTATGTGAGAATGAAATAATATAGTAGATAAGGCGATGTTAATGCGAGGAGCAGATGCCAGCACTGAATCACAAGTGCGTCCACACACGCGTAGTGATATGGACGAGCCGGATTTTGTTGTTGAGGAGAGGTGCGGTGCGAGTGGCAGTCTATGTTGGCCAACAAAACTTCCCACACATAGATGAAGCACTCTTATCTCACGGAGCTACCGAGAGAGTGAGAGCCGATATGAGACTCGGACTCATCTACGGATCTCGCGTTTCGTCAATGTGTAAGCTCCTATTCCTGTGTCGGCCAGGTGGGCTAATCATACTCATATCACCAGCCATCGAGCGAACATCGCACTTTGCCATTTCTCTCGCTGAAATATTGTAACGACTCTTTACTTACTCGCAGCCGCTGGCGGTAAAGAGCCTCGCAGAGACTCTCATCTTTTCTCTCTCCTTTTCGCGTGCAGGAGTTCATGTGCCATTTTTCTCACTGACTTCCACCATGTCGCACTTTTTCTTATCTTTGATGAGCTCTATATATTGTAGTCACATCCCCGCAGATCTCTCATATGAGTATATATTATGATATTATAGATATCGGAGCATACCGAGTGCGAGTCCCACTAATGTCAATGATTGACACTACGAGTGCCACACTAGATACATATGAACTGATATTATATGCGATAAGAGTCGTATTAGGGGAGATAGGCACCTCACAAATATATCCCACTCGCTAATGTCTACGTAAATATTATTCTCTCATTATACGCCCAATCTCCTACACTACAATACAACTATCTCATAATATTATCTTCCTTACATTTTATCCGAATTTCTTTATTATCACACTAGTTAGCACACGTACAATAAGAAATAGCTCACTATTTAGAATAGCTATCCTAACCTGATTAATCTGCATATAGACACATATTATATCGTCACATCGATATCGGCTGTACTATTAGTGTTGACTTATCCGTCATCGACTACTAGTAGAAGTAGATTCACCGCTAACTAAAGTATATATAGATACATTTAACAACTGTTAGGTACATACACCCTCTTAGTAAGACGAACTAAGCATACCTTAATAGGCACAATCCAGATCAAGACTTATGATCCACTTTACATTCTTACTACCAACAGGATTTGAATCTTGTGAGGCATAATGAATAATAGACCACACAGCTAGTGCCGATTGGGCACAACTTCGCTCATATCTAACCTAGCATATATACCGCTCACACCTTTGTTCATTCACATATAATTATTAAATATCTTAAATAGTTCAGACATAATTTTTCTCAGACTGAGGCCTGCACACATGCTAATTAACGTAACTTACACATCACCGAGGAGCTGGTCCCTCAGCTTTAGTACACAACTCATATAAATCACTTATATATATATGATATTTACTCTTTATCATGACGTTAATCTGATATTATCCTTTAAAAATCTCTCTTATTCAATAGTTCACTTTCAAACGTCTCTTTATTCAGTAATTCGCCATTGCAACAGGTCTATTTATAGTGGATATGGTATATAGTACAGGCATTTTATAGTTAGTAATAAAACCAAACTCATCCTCATATAATTGGATCAGGAGGTAGAATCATCCTCCAGCAGTCGTTCATTGTACCATTATCTTCACATCATTCTATAACCACTTTATCCATTGTCACCTTAGTAGATATGAGTAGATATTATATCAGCAACACTCTAATATCTTTATCATACCTTACATCACAAATATAATGTATACATCGATTGTGAGTATGTCGCAGGAGAGACATATATGCACATACCTCTGTCTCCTCCGGCTAATTGAATATTGAAATAGTACTCCATGCTACTGTACACACTCTAATTTTATTTCATACAAGAAAGTAACAAACACAGCTTCACTATGCTTCATACATTACTTTTTGATAATATAGATCCAGTTGCAGGAAAAGCTTACGTACCTAGTAGTTATATTTAGCACGATCGAGAATATCAACTGTAAATCGATCTACGCGCATATAGAGCTGTCACATATTATTCAAGTTTACTTATATTATTTATATCAATTCTGCAAATCCATAAATCCTCAATACAATTTTATTCTTACTCACTCTCCGTCATATCTTACACAATCATTATATGTTTATACATATGCTAACGTGCGCGGTTGTGATTTTCAGCAACATTACTCGTTAACCTGATTATATACTAATCAATCACGAACCTATTGGGTTGCTTAGCCCTGACTGAATCATGATTACTTACATAGATCGATTCGAACTCAGTACTCGTTTTATTTACGACCAATAATAATAGAGATCGCAATTTACTACTCACAGATTACTACTTGCACTATATAGTCACACTGATACTAGTGATTTGAGTGAACCAGATAATAAGAAATATATATATCGAGACCAGCAGGTATATACGTTACCTTATTAGACTAGTGGATTATTGATATATGTAGAGAGTGTATGATAGTAGGTATGAGTAGTAGGGTAAATTAAAACTAATATGAGGCTCGCTCTACTCCACAATCCCTCGAACTTAATAAGCTTCACCATAATAGTTTATATAGTATCATAAACGTCATTTGTGTTTAATTATATATACAACTTCGCCAAGTCGCGAATCATATGTACAACGCATCCTACGCCTAATTAGTAATATATGATTATTAATATAGGTATATATAATACGAAGAAATTTGCACGCACCCACGCGCATGCATATATATATATGTATGGATACACCAATTATATATTATAGGTAGACATAGAGAGGAGTATCGAAGTGATGAGTTGACGTTAAGTATATGTAATGTAATGCACACACTCGACCCTGTCTAAGATAATATAGTAGGGTTACTATAATATATAAGATATATTATTAGTATTATTATTATGTAATGATAACTTTGTATTATTTAGTATTAGTATCTGAATAATATATAGTATACTATAGTATGATATATAGGTATCTCTCTATAATTTGAAATTATAGAGTATGGGCTGGAGAGAGAGGAATAAGATTGTGTAGAGAGGATTGGTTAAGGATAGATTTTGGACGAGAAGTGAGATGTAGCTAAATGCTATGAGAGTGAGAAAGAGTTAAACGTGATTAAGAGGTAAGGTGAGATAGTGAGGTTTACTGAGATGGACGACCCACAGCGTCGGTGTCAGTATATAGTTGTTATGAGAGGAGACGTGTAGAGTTACCCACATCTAGGGATAGCATGAGAGAGTATAGAGATCGATTGAGCACTCCCACGATTATATTTAGGGAGGTATTAATAAGAATATAGCACACGCGGAGCAAGGACACCGGGAGATATATAGACTTTACGGTAGCTGACTATGCACTCAGTATGCATGGAGCTGTAAGATTATAGGAAAGTTATATGATGAATTATACGAGGAGAAGAGAGCCGGTGCAAGGGGGTCTAGTGCTAATATTAAAGAGTCTGCCGGAGCATGAATCTGGATAGAGAATGATAGGAGACGGGGACGTAATAGTTGTATTATGAGGAGCGCGACTAAAGTAAGGCGCGTCCGTGATGTGAGGGTTTGGCTTGTGTACTCATATGTGGTTATAGATGTTATACATCTCCCCACTTAGAAATCGAGAGAAGGTTTATCACACCTAGAACATAACTGAGGAGATGTATGCATTCGCGCTTGAGTGCGGTGGAGCGAGAGTATAGTGCTGGATTCAATCAAACTTGCTCTTAGAGAGAGAGCAGTGAAGATCAGGACACTACCATGCGATAATAGCTATGATATTAGGTGGTAAAGTATAGTAGAGTTATATATAAATTGAAAGTTACCACCGGTTGTAATCGGTTAATGATTGCGAAGATTCAGTATTGTGAGAGATTGGCGTTTGAGTCCAATAGTATATGAATATAAAGAGGAGATAGAGAATGAATAAGCTGTGTCACAATAACATTCTTTCCAGAGAACAGAACTCTCTATCGTTCTTTGGTGCACCAGAGAAGAGCGATGTGTGAAAGTAGAAATATTATGATCTGGGGGACCATAGGTAGGACGAATATCACCATTATCCAGATAACACAGAGTTGAGCACATCGCACACGACTTAAAAAATTAGACGTTACACAGAGGTAGCGCTAGTAGGAAAAGAAAACTCTAGACCTTACCGTCATGTCACCTTAGCTAGGCTATAGCCGAGAGATAAGGTGTCATTACGCATCTATTTAGGTAGTCAGAACTGAAGGGATTTCTGTGTGCTGACGGTTTCTATAAAGTTCGTGTTCAAAGTGTTTGCTCTCTGTATGGTCCCTTTCAAAAAATGTCGCACACACATGGGACAAGTCAAATGGATGTCGATAACTGCATTCTGCGGGGCACATTAGCGGCGTGCAGATGCACCAACGAATTAATTCATTTGCTACCAAGAGCGGTGCTCCTCAAGAACGCGAGATCGCTCAGTCCCACACGATCATAAGGGTTGAGTACATTTCTCTCCGCAACTCTACGAGCTTCGAGTTCGCAGCATCACAATTCTACCGATTATACAACGTCATAGGAGAAGAGCGGAAGGATAATGTTGCACAGAGAGCAATCTTCTACTTTAATCGACTATATATCGGGTCGATCATCATTCTGTTGTCAACAGATCTATTTCTAGAGCTCCCCAGAAGGTCAGTGTATATGAGAACAGCTTGAGTTCCACCATGAATAGTGAAGGACAGTCCCTTAACAACTAAAGTGCACTCAGAAAGAGTCTGCAGACACTACATGTAGAGTCATTTCGACAGGTTGTTCAGGGTACTTGAAAAATAACCCTTCATGGTTATCGGCGTAATAATAAGGTGACAGTTCCATAGACTATTGTCAGAGCACACATTTGATACTCATAATAATAATAATAAGGATTTGCTTTTAAAATGACGTTTTTATCTCAATGTCGCAGGATTTAGCCAGTCCAATGAAACGTGGCTTCCAATTCATCCAAATTTTAAAACAATAAACGAAGACTAGAGACAATACAATGGAAGTCATCTGAATATTTATAAGCGAATTGCACAATTAAGAAAGGAACCCACATTTCAAGAGGAGAATTCACCTTTCCTGCTTGCTACTGAATGAAAATATTATTGCTATAAAAGGTTATAGAATATTGTTACTTTGAAATAATTTATTAAACTCTCATTTTAAATAATTTTAAGTTATTTCATCATGTTATTTATATATATATATATATATATATATATATATATATATATAGTATAGTATATATATATATATATATATATATATATATATATATATATATATATATATATATATATATATATATATATATATATATATATATATATATATATATTTGTGATGTACATGATATCCATATCCACATCCGCATTTGCGTAACATACACACCTAAATCTGACATGACAGCCGCATCCGCATTTGCGGAACATCCGCAACTAAATTGACATCCGCATCCGCATCCTCTTTGAAAATGAGGATGTTGAGGATGTTTTCTACATTTGATTAAATGCATATAAAATAAATATTATTTGTCATCTTTATCATGGGAGTTTATGGGAATAATTGTAATTTTGAATTTCGATTTCTGTATATATATATATTACTATATAATATTATATATATATATATATATATATATATATATATATATATATATATATATATATATATATATATATATATATATATATATATATATATATATATATATATATATATAATCATTTCATGTCATGTCCATTATTAGTATATATATATATATATATATATATATATATATATATATATATATATATATAAAATATATATATATATATATATATATATATATATATATATATATATATATATATATATATATATATAAATAATAATAATAATAATAATAATAATAATAATAATAATAATAATAATAATAATAATAATAATAATAATAATAATAATAATAATAATAATAAAAACGATGAATGGGGTATTTTGGCATACGCCGACGATATAGCTTTCTGGAGCGTGAAGGAGGAAGACATGGCAGAGGGACTGGAAAGGTGGAATATGTGTTTCGAAGAGGGAGGCCTGAAAATGAATAAGGAGAAGACGGTGTTTATGAGAATAAATAGAGAGAGATAGAGAAGGTTTAAATATCCAGATAGATGGCAGCAACATAAAAGAGGTAGAAAGTTTTAAGTATTTAGGAAGTGTGTTCGGAAATAGGGGAGGAGTTGGGGAAGATATCGCCGAAAGGATAGGAAAATACGGGAGAAGCGTGAGCGTTTTCTATCCTTTGCTGAAGAATCAGAATGTGCCCCTGCAGGTGAAAAAAAATCATTTTTGAGAATGTTTTGACTCCCATATTGATGTATGGTGCGGAGAGTTGGACGACCAACGTATCCACAAGAAGCAGAATACAAGCAGCGGAGATGAGGCCTTTGAGGGTAATGCTGGGAAAGAGCAGAAGAGATAGAGTGAGAAATGAACATATACATGAGAGAGAGGCAGAGGTATAAAGTGAGAAACAGAAAAGGCACAACTGAGGGCTGGGACATCTAGAGATGGTGAGAGGAGGTGAAGGTGGAGTGGGAGGCCGGGAGGCAGGAATGAGGGAGTGGAGGCGAGAAGAAAGTGGAGAGATGAAGTAGAAGAGGTACTGGAGAGGCATAACTTCCCGAACATCATGGAATTGAGAAGAGGTGGAGACTTCGAAGATAGAGACGGATGGAGGACGAGACTACACACACTGACAGGCAGATAAATGCCTTCCTGGGAGCTGAAGTAAGTAAGAAGTAATATATATATATATATATATATATATATATATATATATATATATATATATATATATATATATATATATATATATATATATATATATATATATATATAATTTTTAATTCAAACTTCAAAGAGTAAACATCCGCATCCGCATCCGCATCCGCATCCTCATCTACTTTAAGATCCGCATCCGCATCCGCATCCGCATCCTCTTTAAGATCCGCATTCGCATCCGCATCCGCAAACAGTCAAATTTTGACATCCGGTCCATCACTAATATATATGTATATTTGTAAATAGGTAAATATATATATATATATATATATATACTATCACACCCGCACACCCCCACACACACACACACACACACACACACACACCCCCAACCACACCCTCACTTACACATATATCGTATAATATATTATATATATATATATATATATATTATTATTATATATATATATATATATATATATATATATATATATATATATATATATATATATATATATCAAAGCATATATCGCATATATCTATGGAAGCAAGGTAAACAATGCTTCCCTAGTAAATAAAAGATAATTTCAAAAATTGAAATAATTCAATCTTAAACAATTACATTAATTATTACAATTAATCATTCTATTTTATCAATTTTTCATTTGATTGTTAATCACATAAATAGTATTGAATACGATGTATTGTTTACCATTCGTTGGTCAGTTGCAATTTTAGAGAGAGAGAGAGAGAGAGAGAGAGAGAGAGAGAGAGAGAGAGAGAGAGAAGAGAGAGAGAGAAAAAGAAAGAGAGAAAGAGGGAGAGAAGAGAGAGAGAGAGAGAGAGAGAGAGAGAGAGAGAGAGAGAGAGAGAGAACAATGTAATCTGACTCATATCATAAGTAAATGACAAAAGGATGCTTTTAATATAAAAGCATCCTTTCCCAGCTGAATTACTCATTTTTTTTAACAATAAATCCTTAAAAATTAGCTTCTTCCTATTCTGAAAGCACATTATTTTCCACTTAACATGCGAAATTTATTAAAAGCGATAAAATTCTTTAAAAATTTTACTTAAAAATTTAAAATTTACTTTAGAAAAATAAAATACATATCATATGTTAAATCAACTCTCAAGAGAAGCTTTTGGGCTCTTTTACCTTCTCAGCGTCCAAACGTAGCGAATTAAAAGTGAACAATAGTTTTTAAAGAAAATAGTCATACCTGGAAAGTGGATGCTATTTTATGAGTGAAGTGCCAGTTTTTCG
>JABUQX010046520.1:17500-25160 GCA_015478945.1 Trachelipus rathkii
ATATTATTTATATTATTTATATTATTTTATATTATTTATATTATTATATTATTTATATTATTTATATTATTTATATTAAATTTATATTATTATATTATTATATTATTTAGTATCATTATCATTATGCCATATCATTATGAGTGCTTCATTATCATTATCATTATCATTATCATTATCATTATTTTTTTATTTTTATTTTTATTGATTTTTACCTTTATTATTTTTATTTTTATTTATTTTTATGATTATTTTTATTTTTAATTTTTATTATACTTCTGTATCCCTTTCTATTACCTGTCCTTCCCCAAATTTGTCATCCTTTCTCTCCTTTTTCGTAGTCTACTCTACTTATTCCGTTTTCTCTTATGTAATCTCCCCAAGTTTCTTTTTCCTGAACCTGGTGCTATCGATCTGATGTCTCTGTGTGTATCTTATTGCCCATTCTTGCTTCTTCCTTCGTGGGTAAGGGTACATAATCAAAAACCGATTGTTCTAAATCAGCTTTCTCCGGCCACCTATTGTTGGGTACTCGAAAATTGAGGCTAGCAACGAAGGAGGCTGTCCAGCAGTTGGGTGTATAATTTTGGGCTTCTCTTTTTACCGTGTGGTGCAAGGCTATTATTTTGTCATCTTAGTTGACTGGACAGGATTTGGGGCTTTTTTGAGACCAGTCCCGTGGCCCAAGCTTACAGGTTAGGGGTTTCGGGGAGGGAGGTTTATGCTCTGGGCTTTGGTGGGCGGGGTTTCCGTGGTTACACTTCCCTTCACCATTTGTGTTACTGTATTTGTGTTTGTTTATTGCATAGTAAATGTATAAAAGGAGAAAACTTTTTTAGGGTAAAATTAAAAAAAAAACGCTTTTCAAGAATGTGGAATTCAGAAATCGTTGGTCCCCAACCCAACCCCAACCCCAACCCAACCCCTTCCAGACCAGATACCAATAGGGGCTTTATTGTCCTTATTAATGAAATGGTTTGTACTCTCCAACTCCGACCAATATTCTTAAATAGCTGCCCGTTTTCTAGGAATAGCCCCGTCTAGACCATCTGAGGAGGATTCCTATAATTTCTAAACCTGTAGATATTCGTAACAAATCAAGAGGGAACCATATATGCGCAGGAGTTTCTGTTCAGATATTCGATAAGCCTTCTCGCTATTGTGTCGAGACGCAACTTGCCAATCATCAACGTTTATCGGTTCCCTCCTCGCAAAGAGAACCCCTTAACGACGAACCCTCGTCTCCTACTTAACTCTCTGTGCCTTTCCTCAACGAAAAGTAATTCCTGGTTTTACTATGCACATGGTTCAGGAACCTGTGCTCTTCCCGAGAAGATGTTTCAAAGTGCCATAGAATTTGATTACCCCTCGAGAAATACTGTCGTCTCCTGGGCATACCACTGTGGATTTTCTCTCCATCAGAGCTTTGAAACATCTACCCCCCCCCCCCCCCCCCTCCCCCCCCTCCTCTCTTGTCCTAATGTGCAGAGGGGTTCCCATACGGCATCCTTTGTCAATTGCTTCTTCTTCGCCTTATAGGAAATCCTAGAACAGTCCGCGCTTCCTAAGTATTTATCGTCGTGAATCAACACTCCGAGCAAAGGAGAAGCTGGATCATCTTCCTCTTTTTTTGCTACAGCAAGAACTATTATCGACATCTTTGTTTAGTTCTCTCTAATATTGCACATCCTCTCCTGAGTTGTGGTCTAGAACTTGCTCCACGTTTCCGCATTCCTCCTGCAGACTTCGTACTGGACTCGTGGGTCACCTGGTGTGGTGATTTCTATTGCTCAGAACAATGTCCTTTCCTCACCCACTATCCTCCCCATGGATCTCCCGACCACTCGTCATTCATGTCAACACACACAACCTCTCTCTCTCTCTCTCTCTCCTCTCTCTCTCGTCTCTGTCTCTCCTCTCTCTCTCTCTCTCTCTCTCTCTCTCTCTCTCTCATATATTCAACCTTGCAGAGGTTCTGCTCACAGCCAAGGCCATATCTATTGATTTTAAAACTATCCAGTGTCTGCGGTCGATGACAAACCATACAGTGCACCTCTGGGCGCAATAATAATATGCTAACGGAAACTACCTACTACAGTTTCTATGGGAACACAACAAGGCCTCTTGTAATAGTTCCGCTCTCGGTTCAAGATGATCTTCCCAGACCAATCATCAATGACTCGCTTGCATTCGAGCACAAACTATCTTAAAACAAGGGACCATTTGCCTGAAGAACCGCTTGCTTTACTGCCAAATACGGACTTGCACTTAGACCCTAACAACTCCCATGGTAAACAGCACACGAACAGTCGATCACTTCTTCCAGTTCTGACCTAATGTTACGCATGCCCGCCTAAGACACATCGCTTCCACAATGCCTATGACACGCATTTCTGAAAGCATTTCTCAAACGCCACAATGGCCTCAAACGGTACGAGGCGAGCGGAGTTCGCGCATGCAAGTGTCGGCGGGTTCGAAGTGCCTAGTTCGGATCCTAGTAGATATTACCTAAAGAGAAGTTCCCCTCCTGAATAGGGCTATGCCGTGAGGTGTGAACTTTAAAAAAAAAAAAAAAAAAGACAACTCTTTATCCATGGGGTTACCTGGTGTTAAAACCGGGGGCCCATTCAATCGGAAGGTCAGAGAGTATTGGATGAGACCCTATCGTGGACGGCGGTCGTCTTTCGAGAAGAGGTGGCGATGTCTCGTTGACCGTTGAGAGTGAGTGACTGGCTGAGGGATTAATGAAGGAAGAGTCTTCTTCTCTCTTTTGACTCTTCACCTTTATCCACTTTGAATTCGGAGCTTCGCCTGAGTCATTTTTCCCCTTGGTCAATGGTTATGCTCCTGGAATTTGACTAGGATTAACCACGCACCCTGTCTTCAAGTGTCTCCTAACACTCCCGACGACACTAATTCTAATTATTCTCCTCTTCAATTTTTCCCGGCCTTTGATAATGCACCTAATGAAGGGGCACAGCCCTTTTGCCAGTCTCCTAAGCTGTCTGGCAGAGGCACGTAAATTGTTAAGAGTGGTCGAGATGTTGGGTGTGCTTAACAGGTCTCTTCGAAGAATCCTCTCCTATGGTGGCCAAAACTCCTTCCCTCATAAAAGAATCCTCACATATTCTGCTATCATTCTTTTCCTCTTTCCTCCGGGGTTTGATATTCTTGTCAGCTGGGGTCGTTTAGGCGGTTTACAGGATTTATCAGAGCTTTAACCTATAGACAGACAGCCCAATTAAACAAATACATAGTGACTATCGTCACGGATCGCCCTGAACATTGATTATATTACCTTTTAGGCCCGTTTTCCTACAATGTAGAGTGTTCGTGGATATTTTGCCAATTACGAAGAACTGAAAAGATACATTGTAGTTAGTTCATCAGCCGTTGGCTGTTTGTTTACAGAAACTGCAGTTTCGTAACCGAGACCTTTTACAACCTTCAAGATAAGGGATACCACTTCTTTCCGTGAAGTCGTGGCAAAGCTACAGAGGGTGGCCAGCGATTCTATTAAACGAATCCTGTTCCAATCCATCTTAAATTCCCCTCTCAACTATCCTTACATTCCGTGGCAATCGAATACACCTTGAAAACACCGCTACGCTGTGTCAAGTGTATCTAGCACCCAGCTGTAAATATACCAAGAAATGACCTAGTAAATTTTTTTATGGACTTCTCCCACCTGCCCAATGTTAATCCTTGCTGATGGTTTAACTTCTCACCACCCTTTGTGAGATACTCTGTTGCGCCTACCGATGCGATTTGCAATGATATGGTTATTTTGAAGATTCTCATTGATATCTCAGATGGTTCGTTCTTCCAGGTTTTTGCATGTTTTGATGCTGAACTCCTCATGTGTTGACATCTCGTTGGTTTAATCTTTGTTTCTATAGAGTGTTCGGTAGGGAAAGATTGCTTTCCTCTATGGGAAGGTAACCATACCAATCGTAATCAAACATGCCTTCAGGCCAAGTACGCGCGCAAACACTTTATTCTAGCTGATAAAAAGCGGAGAGGATTGTCTTCTTCATCAAGGCCACGGGAGTACTGTTCTTTCTCCTGCAACTACCTGCTCCCGTTGCCGGCAATGCGCTCACTTAACTTCATGAGGCAATCATTCCAGGCGGCAACGGCCATATAAACCCGTTCATCGGGACCTGGTGCAAATCAACACTCACTGGTGAGCCCAAAAGTGCTCGAGCGTAATCCGTGAAAAAGCTGAAATTTGTATACGGTTTATAAGCAAACTCTCACACCTTCCAATTTGATTCTGTTTTAAAGTTTTAGCAGCCACTCCCGGGTATAATTCGAGGAACTGAGGCAAAAATATTTGCAGCAACCCCGTTTCACGTGAATTCTTCTAACGCAGTATCACATTCTATAAGGTTGTGCGAAAATTTTCCCGAAAACACCATACAGATCCACCTCTCCTTCCTTGTCTTAAGGCCCGCATGCCTCTGATGTCATCTCTGCTCCCGGAGTCGTAACTGATGAGTTGGACTATCCACCTCTTCCACCTCCTGCTCCAGCGAGTTCTGGTATTGTGGACCCTTTCGTTCTGACGCCTGCGGGTGGAACTCTAGATTTTCTGTTCCCTGCCTGGAGATTGACCTTTCTTACAGCAGATTTATTCTAACAGAGCGAAGTTCCAAGACAAGCCCTTAACTTATGCAAAGATGGCCCTGGCCCGAATCGATTTCTTCAATGCAAGGGATGCTCATCAACTGCCACTGCAATCCCTTCTAAGCTTATATAATATAAAAAAAAAAAGAATGATGGGTGGAGGGAGTCTTCCTTTGTGTCTGGTTTCTGCATATATTGGTCCTTCCTTTTCCCAACCTGGGAAGGATCTAATTTATCCGATAACCATCGGCCGCCCTAATTTCACTAATCTTCAACACATACAAACTGATGAGAGAGAATGGTGCTCCCATCTTATTCCACGTGGGCAACTCATGCATTTTCTAACTATTCAATATAATATATGATACTATATGAATATATATATATATATATATATAATATATATATATATATATATATATATATATATATATATTATATTATATATATATATATATATATATATATATATATATATATATATATATATATATATATATATATATATATATATATATATATATAATTATATAATATATATATATATATATATATATATATATATATATATTATATATATATATATATATATATATATATATATTATATATAATATTAAATATATATATGTATTATATATATTAATAATATATATATATAAGTATATAATTATATTATATATGTATATATATATGAGTATATATATACTATATATATATATATATATATATACTATATATATATATATATTAATTATATATATATATATATATATATAATAAAATTTATGTTGCGAAATCTTTCTTTAATTGCCAAACTTTTAATTCTGATTGATAAATTGATTTCTTTAATTCCTGTTTATTTAATAACAAAGTCTAATTTAGATAAAACGAAAATATGACACTGAAGCATTCCTTGCCTTTGCTCGTTCCTACAAATTTTTTTATACTGAAATTGGTTGACATTTTCTGATTTTTACATATCGTCTATGTTTTACAATGGTGTAGTAAATGGTGTCAACAACAAAAGTTTTCTCTAAATTTGTTTTACCATTTCATTTTTTTTGCTATCAACCTTTATCAGTAAATGTCGTCATCAATTTATATTTTGTTATTTACTCCTTTTTTAACACTCATCGTTGAATATTCAATCATGACTTCATTTTTCCGATTTGTAAAATGGTTTATCTTTATCTTGATTTATCTATAGTCTCATTCTTCTAATCAAGGACCTCAATCTCAATTACTATTTTCTCTTAGTCTCTCTAAGTCTTTTTCTCTAAGTCTTAAACCTCTAACCCTGTCCTTCCTTAGATTGACATCTCTCTCTCTCTCTCCTCTCTCTCTCTCTCTCTCTCTCTCCCTACTTCTCTCTCTCTCTCCTCCCTTCTCTCTTCTTTCCCTCTCTCCTCTCCAGCTCCTATATCTCTTCGTGCTCTTGCCAACTCCATATCCTGCTCATCCACTACTCTATCTCTTTCTTCTCTTCTGCTCTTTCAACTCCTATATCTCTTTCTGCTCTTCCAACTCCTATATTTCTTTCTGCTCTTCCAACTCCTATATCTCTTTCTACTCTTCCAACTCCTATATCTCTTTCTGCTCTTCCAACTCCTATATCTCATTTTGCTCTTCTAATTCCTGTATCTATTTCTACTCTTCCAACTACCACATCTATTTCTAAATAAAACATACCTATACCGATTATAAATCTCCCTCCTTCTACTATGATCATCCAAGCACCGGTGCTACGGCTAATCCTACCCCTCTCCTATTCAAATCGATCCACAAACCTCCACTCCCCAGCCCCATTATCTCTTACAGTGTCTCCTCTTCACATAAAGCTTTCCGATACGTTTCCCTTTGAGTTAGTTAACAATATGGTTGAGCTGCCAGAATTTTAACAACCGTTTCTCTGCTTAGTTAAAGAGTTAAAACCGATTCTCTTTTGTTTTTTGATGAAAGAGCAAAAGAGTTAAGAACCGGTACGTTCAACTGAAAAAGCTTTAGCAACCGGTTGACTCGAACACGGTCCAGCTCACACACACACCTCAGCACACACACACACACACACACACATATATATATATATAGTTATAAGCACACACACACCATATATATATAATATTTATATATATATATATATATATATATATATATATACGGTATATACATATATATATATGTATATATAGTATATATATAGTATATATATATAAATAATATATATAATATATATAATATAATATGATATATATATTATATTATATATATATATATATACTCGGTATATACATATATATATATATATATATAATATTATATATATATACAATATTATATATATTATATATATATATAATATAATTAATATATATTTATATATATATATATATAATGATATATATATATATATATATATATATATATATATATATATATTATATATGTATAAATATATATATATATATATATAGTATATATATATATATATATATATTTATATTATATATATATATATATATATAATAAAATATATATATATAGTATTATATATAATATATATAATATATATATATATATATATATATATATGTATATTATATATATATACTATATATATAATATATATATAAATATACTATATATAAAGTTTTGACCACGGCTCAGAAGCAAAGTCCTATTTAAGAAGAGGTGGTTAATGTGATTTAACATCCGCATTATATGATTTGAAATATCCGCATCCGCAGTTTTACTAAAATTGAAAGATTGCGATGAATAAAATTTTAAGGTTAGTTAATTTTTTCTAGCATTTGTTAACTTTTTTAGATAGGTATGAAATAAGAAAAAATAATTTTTATTTCATATATATTATATATATATATATATATATATATATATATATATATAATAATATATATAATATATATAATATATATATATAATAATATATATATCTAATTTAGATAATTATATATATATATATATATTATATATATATATATATATAATATAGTTATTATTTGAAATAAAAATTA